>AWOL01S0084984.1:6848-26066 GCA_000715115.1 Nicotiana otophora
ACTAAGCGGTCGTCGTAAATATATTCCGGCTAATAAGTCCGAAATCAAATCCCACAGGGAATTAACCTATAAACCACAACTGCTAGACCCGCACAAATTCACGCAATTAATATTAAAAAATATTTAAATAATAATTTGGATATTTATTAATTAAATATTACGTAATGAAAATACAATAATAAATGACTAACTACGAACGGTTTGTAAACAAGAATTGGAATGATCTAAGGTTGTGATTTCCTCTATTATCAGAATCTTTTCCGCTACGTTTTCTATAAATTCGCCTAAGTCTTCTCTATCGATCATGAGCATTATGACTGTTGTAACACTCTCCCAAGTAATTACCACAATTTACTAGACATATTCTCGCAAATTATGCTAGCTGGCATTAAGTACGGCTCACTCAAATCGCACCAAGGTTTTGTTATCCCTAATCCCACCTTTAAACCCTTCGTATTAATCCCTCATATATGTTAGGAGTGATGTTGTTCAACAACTAACTAAATATACACTCTCTCCCGAGTAATACATACTAAATAGGCACAGCTAATTGAGGGCCCTTCAATCAACCACATGAATAATATAGTTGAACAAATAGAGAAAATACTACGGCAAATTTATATTAACGTAACAAGAAAATCATCCTTCAATAGGTTCCATCAAAATCCTAGATTAGGAGTTTAGCTACTCATACTCATAGTAACAATATCCCAAATATTTTGCATAATTAAATTACAAAGTAAGGATGAAATGATGTAAAAATCGATGATTCTAACTCCCAACGGGTGATTCCACAAGATCTTCTTGCCTCCGGTTGCAAAAGTCCTCAAAAGTGGCATTTTTAGGTCATTTATATGTGTAGCAAAAGACCTAAATATGTAGGCCAAGTACTAGTTAAACCAGGAGACGAAATAAGTCTTTAAAACTCGGATTGTGCACGCCCAGACCTGGCCTCGCGGGGCATCATGCCTGGTAGAATTCGCCCCAGGCCTGGCGTCGCCAGGTATAAGGCCTGGTCAATCTCGCCTTCTGCCCCACCTCGCCAGGTCTCTCGCCAGCTACAAGCCTGGCGTCGCCAGGTATAAGGCCTGCTCTAGGCCTGGCTTCGCTAGGTATAACTCATGGTATAGTCCTGGCTTTGCTAGCTTCTCATTTTCAACTGCTCCCGAGCATACTTTCGACTTTTAAGTATCCATTTTGCTCTACTTTCATCTCCAATTTACCTACACATAAAATAGACTCTGTTACACACAATTAAAGTGTAGTTTATCATTAAAGCATATAAAATGCAAGGCAAATAATGTACGAAACTATGGTATTATAGCCACACATCAATACCCCATACTTAAACATTGCGCGTTCTCGCGCAATCAAACCACACTTACAGACACAACCTCACTAAGCAATTCCCTTAACTTATTACACCAAGAATAGTTAAAATAGTCTAAGCACCAAGGTGTAACATCCTCGCCTCAAGATTTGACTCACAAATACCATGTCTTATTCACAATTCACTTACTTACTCTAACATGGAGGTCAACGACATTACCTTTCATTTATGAATCACGTGCCCTCACCCAACAAAGAACTCAGTTCCACACACAATGAATTTTAAGAACGTAGGAACTCAAGATAGAAAATATTCACTCGCTCTCAGAAATAACATTCATATGCCACAAATGATGCATCATAGGCTTGCCCGTAGTGTAATACTCTACTAATCGAGTTCATTCAGTCTAAAGATTAAGTAAAACTTTGATTGGTTGTAATGTAGGCTGCGGGTCGGGTAGGATACATTAGGATATAAGTGACTACACCTCCCTTAAGCACTTTAATATATACACTTTAACATTCCAGCCCATACTTATGTCAAACCAAAACTCCACCTTAACTTCACTTTATATTAGCCCGTACTTCTTTAAGCACCAGTATATCACTAGTCACCACCATCAAGAATTATTTTTCTTACAATACAACTATTTATATATATATATATATATATATATATATTTCTCTTAATCCAAATGGCTTTTATTGACATATTTTTTTTTCAAACGGTGCACCTTTCTCCTTATTTCAATTGTTCCACTAAAACGCTAACCCACCACCCCCACACTTTAACTTTTTCATAATTCATCACAATTCAAGTGCTCATGAGAGGTTACAAGGTTCAAATAAATGGTCGATCCAAACAAAGGGGTACGGCTTGTAATGTGGTCACCAAAGAAACAGGATTATAGGCTCAAAGGGGTTAACTACGATACATAACTTTTAGGTGGGTAACTATATATCTGGCTTAACAAAGAAACGCATATATCACTTCCTAGACTGAACATGACTACTTTTTTGCTTTGCACACACACGGGGCAAGTTCTAGACATCAAATGCAATGCACAAAATACATACAAAAACTCACACAGACATGGCACATAACTCACTCAGGATTGGTTTCATCGCGACACTCCAGTCCAAGTAGTTAAGAAAAATTAAGAATATATGATTTAAGGTACTTATACTAGAGTCAAAAACCTAGCCTAAGCGTCACAACCATAGTACTAACTATTCTCAAGGCATAATAATGTTAAGAGCTATTGCTGCAATTAAATACATAGCCTTGTGGTTCCTAATCCTAAAAATTAAAACTAACTACACCCGGTTCAACTAAAAGCCCTTGGAAAAGTACCGCGGCCCAAAGAAAAACCAAGGGGGAATTACTACACTACCTAAAAAAAATCTTTTTGGTTTTTTTCTCTAGACTTACTTCCCTCAAGAAAACTGTCTAGGAGATCCATCGTCGGGAAGAGTCCAGTTTTTCTCTATATATATATATATATTATATTTTCTAACTAAAACAAATAACAAAAACAAATCACTAAAACCAAATCACTAAAATAAATTCATTAAACAAATAACTAAAATAATTATCTAACGAAAACGACACTTACTAAAACAACAAAAACAAACAACTACAAGTAATTTCTACAAGTCTCCACCCCACACTTAGATTATGCATTGTCCTCGGTGCATGCACAAATTGACAAAACGAGAAAAATGAGTAGGGTGCAAGGAAACTCCCTGATCAAATTGCATCCTCATCCTCTGAGGCTCTCCACTCTTCATCCCGTGCTTCCTATTCATCATCATCATCGTCCTCATCATCAGACTGCTCTGGCTCGGCCTCAAACTGCTCATGAGTGTTGATATCTTTATCATCGGGGAGTTTGTAGCCATCACCTATCCCAACCAGCTGCTGGGCATGAGCATTGAACGGGTACCGCTGCTCCAATAAGGTCCTCTCCTCAGATGTGACCGGCCGACCCCCTATCCTCTGTTGCAAATCCATCATCCCATAGAGATGGGCCATAAAACTATCATCATGAGCATTGCGCTCGGCACCTGTTAAAGATGTCATGGCAGTCTTTTCTTTTAGCCGGAGACTAGTGATGTCCGTTTGTCGTAGGGGATGATCGATGGTGTGGTCAAACTCTGGCTCCTCCGCAACCTCCTCGTGTCTTAAGTACTGACTTAGAAAATTGGCAAAAGGAATTCAATCGACCTTCTTCCTCATTCTGACTAAAGACATCTGGTAGCGGATCAGACGACCCACATTCACCCTTTGACCCCTCATGAGGAAGTAGAGCGCACAGGTCCTCTCACGGCTAATGAGCGTGTCATGATTGCACAGTAGAAGCCATGCATTTATTAGTTTAAGCCACACTTGAGCCTCCGCCCTCATCTTCTTCTTGGGGAACCTCTTGTGCCGATTATTTTTCTCATCCCGGACCCATGCTGCCGTAGAATCGACACCACAAAGCGTGTGTCTCATCTCTCTATATGTAGGCCGGCGAATGAAGTGGTCCAATGGCTCCACATGAACATCCGGAGCACCTAAAAGTTACATATGGCCGTGGCTGAAAAATCTATCAATCGCCCACGAATCGACACCAGCTGTTCAGTATTCTGCGGATCAAACCCTGCATAGAATTCCCAGACTAGATTGAGATTAATGTCCCTGGTGTTCTTGAATACATAGCTCAACCCCAAATCCTGAATGCCCCTCTAAATTTCCTGATACTTTTCTTTCAAGATGCGTTCATGGATAGAAGCTTCCGGGTGTACATGTTTAGGTCTACAATGCCTGTACCAATCCTTAGTATGCGGTGGTATGATGTTGATGCCAAACTCCCGTTGGCCTTGTGGTTATTGACGCAAGGCTGCTACAACTGCCACAGCTTATGCTCCACTTAGACTGGAGGTAGCTTCTCCCCCTTTTCTCTTCTTTGGGGGAGGTGCGGAGGTCGCCTTTGCTTTAGTCGGAGCAGTGGAAGTAGCATTTCCCTTGCCTGTGTCTTTTCTCGGAGGCATCTTCATTCCTACATAAGTAATCATTAATCAGTTAAAATTGTAATACACATTACACACCTAGTCTCGCCCAACTTTCCGAGGTTACTCAGACTTTACCTCGTATTTTCTTACATTAGATTCAAACAACAACACATGGGCTACCTGTGAGCCACCCCACACTTAAGATTTTAATGTGGTGCACGACTACACAACACTAGTCTATTAATCCCGGAGACTCGAGCTCCAATGGGGACAAGGAATGCTATTGAGGCATTATAGCAAACACCTAGCATGCAACTCGTGTCATGGGAGTGCTTATAGGGGTGAGGGATTGCCTCACCCTCCCAAATCGGCTTGGGAGTTCCGAACTACCACATGTTCATACAATCGCAACACTATGCCTATGGGGTTCTTGGGGTTGGGACACACAAACACAATACTACAATGAAGAACAACTACCAAATTTTGTGTGTAATTCCATACCTTTACCAAACTCGAAATTGCAAGGGAAAGAGAGAAGAATCATACCTTAGAAGCTTTTGAGGGGAAGGAGTTGCCTGAAAATTGCTGGTGAGACAAGGGGAGATATGTGCAGTGTTGTGCAGTGGTGAGAGCAAAATTGATGAAGGGTGAAGGGCATTTGAGATTTTTTTTTCTTTTGTTGTGTGTTTGGTCTAAGTTAGGTTAGGGTTTTTGTATTTTGTTCAGTGTTTTGGGCGTGTAAGTGAGGAGGTTCGAATACAATAAGGGGAGAAAAATTAAAATAGGCCGAAAAAAACCTTACTTGGAGTCGCTTGGTGCATAACCGTGCATAATACCTCACCTCGCTAGCTCAAACGCGAGCCTGAAGGCTTGCTGCACGAGGCCTGACACGCGAAGTACCTAGCCTCACCTCTGGCGATGCAAGCCTTAGCGCCTGGTTCGCCTGGCCTCACCTCTCGCGACGCGAGCTCAAAAGCCAGCTCTACCTGGCCTTACCCCTCGTGGCGCGAGCTACGTCGCCTAGTTTCCTTCATGTGACGCTTAAAGCTCTGCTCGTCTCGCCCAAAATCACCTGCAAACTTGTTAGTACCTAAAAACGAAAAGAAAAATTCTAACTACACTAAAAATCAACTATGCATTACGTTGCCTCCCAACGAGCGCCTTAGTTAATGTCGTGGTACGATGAATACAACATTACAATGGGTTGCCTCCCATGAAGCGCCTGATTTAACGTCACAGCATGACGCAGATAATTGCACTTAAGGCTCGCTTAACCTTGGTGGCTCGAGAAAATGAGTCACTGACACTACTTTCGCATCTTCCATGCCCAAATAATGTTTTAACTTGTGCCCATTCACTCTAAACGTGTGAGAGTCACTTGCTGCAGCAATCTCTACAGCTCCGGTCAGGTGAATCTCTACCATACTAAATGGTCCTGACCATCTTGACTTTAATTTACCCGGAAATAACCTCAAACTTGAATTGTATAGCAATACCATATCTCCTGGTTTAAAACTTCGCTCAAGAATATTTTTATCATGCATCATTTTCATTATCTCCTTGTATAATCTTGTGCTCTCACAAGCGTGGTAACGAAACTCATCAAGCTCGTATAACTCTGTGACTCTACTTCTACCCACATCTTCTATATCGAGATTCAACTACCTCAATGCCCACAAAGCTCTATGCTCCAACTCCACTGGCAAGTGACACGCCTTTCCAAACACCAATCTATACGGAGACATGTCAATCAGAGTTTTGAAAGCGGTACGATAGGCCCAGAGTGCATCATCTAACTTTCTCGCCCAATCTGTTCTTGAGCATTCACAGTCTTTGTTAAAACACTCTTTATCTCACTGTTCAAAACTTCCACTTGCCCACTCGTTTGTGGATGATATGGGGTGGCGACCTTGTGGCGTACATCATACTTTTCTAACAACTTTGCAAAGGCTCAATTACAGAAGTGAGTGCCTCTGTCACTGATTATTACCCTTAGAGTGCCAAATCGGGTGAATATATTCTTTCTCAAAAAAAACAATTACCTCTTTTGCATCATTTGTAGGGAGTGTTGCAGCCTCCACCCATTTGGACACGTAGTCCACAACTACGAGTATGTACTTGTTGCCTTATGAGCTGACGAAAGGCCCCATGAAATCGATTCCCCATACATCAAACACTTCTACCTCCTTAATTGGGTTCATATGCATCTCATGTCGGCGGAAAATATTCCCAGTTCGTTGGCATTCATTACAACCTTTCACCCATAAGTGTGCATCTTTGAACAATGTTGGCCAGTAGAAGCCCGACTCTAAGACTTTCGCAGCTGTCCTTACTCCCCCGAAATGGCCACCATATGGTGATGCGTGACACGCCTGCAAAATAAAAGATTGTTCTATCTCGGGGATACACCTCCGGATCATGTTATCAACACAAATCCTAAACAGATAAGGCTCATCCCAATAATACATGCGACAGTCACGAAAGAACTTTTTCTTTTGAATAGAGGAAAGGTCATAGGGAACAATACCGTTTGCCAGGTAGTTTGCAATATCTGCATACCATGGCGCTACCTCAAGACTCGTGGCTAGTAGTTGTTCATCCTGGAAGGTCTCCACAATCTCTTCCACGTCAACCTTCTTTTCGGCGCCTTCCATCCTAGACAAGTGATCAGCCACTTAGTTCTCCGTTCCCTTTCGGTCATCGATTTCCAAGTAAAATTCTTGCAGCAGTAGCACCCATCGAATCAAGCGCGGCTTTGACTCCTTCTTATCAATTAGGTACCTGAGAGCAGCATGGTCAGTATAAACAATTACCTTCGAGCCTATCAGGTATGACCTGAATTTGATAAATGCGAACACCACTGCTAGCATCTCCTTCTCGGTCACTGTGTAATTTAGTTAGGCACCACTCAAAGTTCTAATTGCATAATATATTGGATGCATGACTTTGTCTTTGCGCTGCCCAAGTACTGCTCCCACAGCATAGTCGTTTGCGTCACATCAGCTCAAATGGTTGCTCCCAGTCAGGTGAAACTATGATGGGTGTTGTCACCAGCCGCTTCTTCAATTCCTCAAAAGCCACCCTGCAGTCATCAGAAAACACAAAAGGGTAATCTCTATCAAGCAATTTACACAAGGGGTTAGCAATTTTGGAAAAATCTTTTATAAACTGTCTATAGAACCCGGCGTGGACAAGGAAACTTCTTATTTCTTTGACGGAAGTGGGTGGTGGAAGCTTTTTTATCACATCAACCTTTGCACGATCTACCTCAATGCCCTTACTCGACACTAGGTGCCCTAAGACTATACCTTTATGTACCATGAAAGGACATTTTTCCCAATTGAGTACCAGATTAGTCTCGACATATCTTTTCAGCACTCTTTTCAAATTCCTTAGGCAATCATCGAATGAGTCTCCCACTACCTAGAAATCATCCATAAATATCTCCATGATGTCCTCTACCATATCAGTAAAGATGGCCATCATGCACCTTTGAAATGTGGCAGGTGTATTGCATAGGCCGAACGACATCCTCCGGAAGGCGTAAACACCATATGGACAGGTGAATGATGTTTTCTCTCTATCTTCCTGGGCAATGGATATTTGATTATACCCCGAGTATCCATCCAGAAAGCAAAAGTGGGACTTCCCGGCTAATCTATCTAGCATTTGATCAATGAACGGCAAGGGAAAGTGGTCTTTTCGGGTGGCCTTGTTCAATCTTCTGTAGTCCATACAAATTTGCCATCCCGTGACTGTTCTTGTTGATATCAACTCATTGTTCTTGTTTTGCACTACAGCCATCCAACCTTTCTTAGGCACACATTGGACTGGGCTGATCCAGTTGCTGTTGGAGGTGGGGAAAATGATATCCGTATCTAACCACTTTATCACTTCCTTTTTCACAACTTTCTTCATGTTGGGGTTAAGCCTTCTTTGATGTTCTCTGGAAGGTTTGTGGCCATCTTCCAGTAGAATCTTATGCATACAGAAGGCCGGGCTGATACCCTTAATGTCTGCGATGGTCTAACCAATTACAGTTTTGCACTCACTTAATACCTGTAAAAGTTGTTCTTTCTGCACATCTAACAAACCAGATGAGATAATAACAGGTAAAGTTGAGTTAGGTCCCAAAAAAGCATACCTGAGGTGAAGTGGTAGCGGTTTCAATTCCTACTTTGGTGGTTCTTCTATCGATGGCTTAGCTGGAGAAATTTTTCTTTCTTCTAAGTGCAAAGGCTCAAATTTGAGCTCTCTTTTCCAAAACCCTTGGCCTTCAAGAGCCAGCACCCACTCCACCAAATCTTCTCCATTTACTTCATCTAAGTTCATGAGACAGACTGCTAGAGGATCTTTAGCATTCAAGGTCTCATCTTCCTCCTCCAAAATTACATACACGGCTTCTATTAGAGAGCAGTTAGCAAATTCACTTGGACGCCGCATAGAGTTTTGCATGTTGAATGTTATTTCATCATCATTTAGTCTCATTTTTAGTTCTCCAGTTTCACAGTCAATTAAAGTTGTCCCAGTGGCCAAGAATGGTCTTCCCAAAATTATGGGAATCTCCTCGTCAACCCGACAATCAAGAATGACAAAATCTGCTGGGAACAAAAACTTCCCAACCTGTACTAATACATCATCAAGGATACCAGAGGGCCTCTTCACTGTCCGGTCGGCCAGCTATAGTAACATGGACGTGGGTCTTGCTCTTCCAATGCCTAACCTTTTGTAGATAGCCAAGGGCATCAATTTTATGCTTGCCCCCAAATCACAAAGTGCCTTAGCAAACGCATAGTTGCATATTGTGCATGGTATTGTGAAACTCCCTGGATCAGATAACTTCTTAGCTATGGGTCTCGTCACAACAGCACTACATGTCTGAGTCAGTGTAACCGTGGCCAAGTCTTGAAAGTCGAACTTACGAGACATCAAGTCCTTCATCACTTTTGCATAACCAGACATTTCCTTTAAGGCGTCAATCAATGGAATGTTAACCTGAATTTGTTTCAACATCTCCAAGAATTTCTTATATTGCTCATCTTTTTTATATTTGGCCAATCTCTAGGGGAAGGGTGTTCGAGGCCGCTTCTTTCCTGTGATTTGATTTTGAACCTGCTCTGGCACTGTTTCTACTGCCTTCCCTTGCACTGACTCAGTTTCCTTCGCGACCTCTTTTTCTTTGCTTGATTTAGCTGGTGCATGTTATGCCGTCAACCATGTTGAATCATCTGTCTCAATAAGTACTGGTACAAGTGTTTCAGTAGGTCGGCTTTCGCGAGCAATCTCTTTCTCCAGATCTAGGTCTCTATCATTTCGTAGACTCACTTCCATAAGTTGTTTCGGGCCCTGATCTTTTGGATTGATTTATGTGTCTGCGGGTAACATCCCTTGGGGACGATTGTTTAGACCTATAGAGATATGTCCTAATTGAACCTCAATACCCTTTGTCGCTGATTCATGTGAGTCCACTCTCTTTTGCATTTTTCCGTTGGACCCAATAAGTTGTTGCAGCATTCTGTTGTTGCTATCCAGCATTCCCTTAAGTTCAGCAAACCCAGCATCTTGTCTCACAATCTGTTGTTGTTGAGGTTGTTGATAAGTCAGCTGCTGATTTTGCTGGTTGTAACCCTGTTGCCTTTGGTAAGGCACCACTTGACCCTGTGGTCGCATAGCTCCAGGATTGTTGATGTTATTGTACTGCTGCTGTGCTGGTCTATATTGTTGATTCTGTTGACCCCAATTCTGACCATCTTACCTCTGTCCCTCATAGTTGGCTACATAGTTCATATCTTTCTGATAGTGCTGGTTATCACCTTCCGCACTCCACGAGCATACATAAGGTTGGTTAATACATGGTGTACATAAGCCCCCATTAGTTGTGTCAACTATGTGTACCTGCTTCTTCTGGCCTGATTCATCGATCTTTTTGGTGAGTATACTCATTTGCGTCATTAGAGTAGCCATATTTTCGGCTATAGAGTTGTTTGGGTCGAAAGCCACAGAGTAAACTACAGGAGTAATCGTTGAGTCTCTTGTCATCCATCTTGAGTTTTGAGCCATTTTATCGAGAAGGATCTTCCATTCTCTGATGATTTGCTCAAAAATGCTCCACCCGCTGAAGCATCAACATTGGCCTTTAAGCTGTCTGCCAATCCCATGTAAAACCTCTGCCCCAACATTTGCTCTGGAATGCCATGATGTGGACACTTAACAAGCATACCCTTGAACCCCTCTCACGTTTCTTGTAGTGTTTCTGTTGGTCTCTGCCTGAAGCTCAATATCTCATTAATTTGTTTGGCAATCTTATTGGGTGGGTAGAACTTGTTTACAAATTGCTTGACTAATTCCTCCCACGTAGTGATGGAGTTTATGGGGAGTGAATTAAGCCGAGTCTGAGCTTCTCCCATCACCGAGAATGGAAACAATAACAGCTTTATTGCGTCCGGTGTCACATTAGGTTGCCTTTGTGTGATACATATCGACAGTAAATTGTTCAGATGCTGCTAAGGATCTTCAATGTAAGACCCTGAAAACAGTCCCATGTTTTGCAACAAATGTAGCATATTGTTTGTGATTTGAAATGATTCCGCTTGTATATGAGGGACTGCAATTGCGGCCGCCAGATTTTCAGCGGTGGGTTGTGCCCAATCATACAAGGCTGCTTCTGGCACAAGAGGCGCCACACCCTGATTGTTCGGGTCATTATTTCTGTTATTTAGATTTTCTATTACGTCATCCATGTCTAGTTCAATTTGTTCTGTCGAGTTTCGTTGTTGTTTGCCTTTTTTGTTTGCACGATTCAGTGCCTTGAAAACTTTCTCAGGATTTGATAATGCTTTGAACAATTCACCAGTTCTTGAGGAGTTTCTAGGCATGCACCTGTAACACCCAAGACTACAAACGTTAGAATTTCAATGTATTTGGTTAAAAAAATGAAGAAAATTGACTACACTAAGAATTCTAGCAATTCTTTTAGCTGCAATTAATACACCATTAACTACTCGGCAACGATGCCAAAATTTGATCACGCCCAACTATGCCTTATAAAAAGGACAAGCGGTCGTCGTAAATATATCCCGGCTAATAAGTTCAGAGTCGAATTCCACAGGGAATTAACCTATCAACCACAACTGCTAGACTCGCACAAATTCATGCAATCAATCTTCAGAAATATTTAAATAACACTTTGGATGTTTATTAACTAAATATTACATTATGAAAATACAATAATAAATAACTAACTACGAACGATTTGTAAACAAGAATTGGAATGCTCTAAGGTTGTGATTTTCCCTATTTTCGGAATCTTTTCCGCTACGTTATCTATAAAATCGCCTAAGTCTTCTCTATCGATCATGAGCACTATGACTATCGTATCTCTCTCCCGAGTAATTACCAATATTTACTAGATATATTCTCCCGAATTACACTAGCTGGCATTAAGTACGGCTCACTCAGATCGCACCAAGGTTTCGTTATCCCTAATCCCACCTTTAAACCCTTCGTATTAATCCCTCATATAGGTTAGGAGTGATGTTGTTCAACAACTATCTAAATATGCACTCTCTCTCGAGTAATACATACTAAATAGGCACAGCTAACTAAGGGCCCTTCAATCAACCACATGAATAATATAGTTGAAAAAATAGAGAAAATACTACGGCAAATTTATATTAACGTAACAAGAAAATCATCCTTCAATAGGTTCCATCAAAACTCTAGATTAGGAGTTTAGCTACTCATACTCATAGTAACAATATCTCAAATATTTTGCATAATTAAATTACAAAGTAAGGATGAAATGATGTAAAAATCAATGATTCTAACTCCCAACGGGTGATTCCACAAGCTCTTCTTGCCTCCGGTTGCAAAAGTCATCAAAAATGACGTTTTTAGGTCTATTTATATGTGTAGGAAAAGACCTAAACATGTAGGCCAAGTCCTAGTCAAATCAGGAGACGAAATAAGTCTTTAAAACTCGGATTGTGCACGCTCAGACCTGGCCTCGCTGGGCATAACGCCTGGTGGACCTCGCCCCAGGCCTGGCATCGCCAGGTATAAAGCCTGGTCAATCTCGCCTTTTGCCCCGCCTCGCCAGGTCTCTCGCCAGCTACAAGCCTGGCGTCACCAGGTATAAGGCCTGCTCTAGGCCTGGCTTCGCCAGGTATAATGCTTGGTGTAGGCCTGGCTTTGCCAGCTTCTCCTTTTTCAACTGCTTCCGAGCACGCTTTCGACTTTTAAGTATACATTTTGCTCTATTTTCATCTCCAATTCACATACACATAAAATAGACTCCATTACGCGCAATTAAAGTATAGTTTATCATTAAAGCACATAAAATGCAAGGCAAATAATGTACGAAACTATGGAATTATAGTCACACATCAATCAACAATAATAAAACTGAAGTGTGATGCAAGAGTTGATGTTGTGTGAGTATTAAAAAAAAAGGAAAGATGCAATTTATAACACATTAAATAAATGGGGGTTATGAATTCGAAAAGTCACAACCCAACCCTAAGATGCAATTTATAACAAATTAAACAACTGCGGATTAGAAACTTGAAAAGTCACAATGAATGAAGAGGTATGAGTTATGAATATGAATTTTTTAAATTAACATAAATGGTTAAAATAATAGGGAAAAGTCAAAAAATAAGAAAAAAAATAAATAGAATTTCTACACTATAAGAGATGCCACATTATCTTGCCAAGTCCCTCCTTTATATATATATATATATATAGGTCAAACTTCACATAAACAAAGAGGACACATATACTATCCAGCTCATGTACCGTGGCATCATATAAATTAGAAAGAAAACATAAGCACTGCTGAAATAGACTAAAAATAATCTCTGACGGAGAAGATTATTTATAGCTGATCGTCAAGCAATTAATAAATAACGAACCGTCAAGAAACAATAATTGGTCGCATTAATGTTAAACATTTTCAGGTAACAACAGTTCCTTATTACAATATCCCATGAAAGAATCCATGGTTATTTGATGCCTCCAGATAATTCCTTTGGTTTTATTGTTCAATATACTTTATGATAGCAACGTTCTCCATTTTTTGGGGGGTCAGTTTAGAAGACATTTTCTTTTGTTAATTGGTCATTATTATGGATCAGTGATGGACTAAAGAGTGATTGTTGTACCTTTAGGAAGGAGGAGCACTTTCAATGATTAATTTCTCTTCAAAACCAGTTTAGACAAATTCTTGTTTTTTTTACTTCTCGCAATTTAGCTTAAATAAAATGGCTACAATAATATAAATTTGTAACTACTCTTTATCTTCTAAGATATTGCATGTACTTCTCCCCTTTTTGTAGTTCATAAATGAAGTCATACATATATCCTTACGTTAATTTCTAATATAGTAATATATCAACCAAGAAAATTCATGACTTATACGTATCTAAGGTAAAACAAATGGACATAATATAACTCAAGATCAAACATGATATTAGGATACAATATAATGTAGATTGCAAGAACAATTGTATATTTGTTTGAGTCATACCGCAGATTGACGAAGAACTAGTCTTTCTCTCTATTACCCTTGCTCTAAAAGGCGGCGCCATTGAGACAGTTACCACACACAACAGATGATATGAAATAACTTAGACTATGCGTTTATATAAGAGCTAGAGGGGGGATCTAACTGCAATTAATGTAACCATGATGAGCTCTTATATTACTGGTCTCATCGAGTTGAGCCTACATATAGCACCACACTAGACCCACCAAGCACATCAAGTGCACGATCTAATAATTAATTATCACACTTATAATTGAGTTCACGTTTATAGACTATTATCAAACCCGGTCATTTAAATATAAATAAAATATTTAATAATAGAAGCTCTTTTTCTTATATCTAAATTCTCCGCTGACGATGAAGTGACTTCGATGTGACTGGTTATGCTATGAAAATAGAACTAGCACGCCTTTTGGATAGCGATTATGCAAGGATTCTTTGTGCAGTTGATCGTGTTAATCTGCCAGGTTTTTCCAGCTTACATCTTTGATTGATGCCGACTCCAGTAATGTTCGTACTCCACTAATCATAGTTGAAAACTTGTCTTTATTTGAGTTTTCTGTGCTCAAATTTTTGTGCGACCTACCTTTCAAGTTCTAGTCATTGCTTCCCTTCTTAGATTTGGACATCTCACTTCCATACTGCTAATTAAGGGTGTACATAAGTTGAGTTGGTTCGAATTTTTCAATTATCGAACCAAATTAATTTTGTCAGGTTCTTAAATTTATAAATCAAATCAAACCAATAAAAATCGAGTTTAATTTTTCAATATCGATTTTCGAGGTGCGGATAACAATTTTTCGCCCCCGATAAGATTTTACTAACATAATAGATAGGAGATTGCGTACATTCGTCCTTCCGAACTAGACCAGCACTTACCGCTACCTCCGAGACCGCTAAGTATATTAGCAATTGTTCGCCTTCCTCCAGTTTTGATAGAAACGGAGGGCTCAATAGATACCGTTTCAGGTATTTTAGAGCATGTTGGCATTCAGGAGTCCACTCGAAGTTGTTCTTCTTCTTCAAAAGTGAGAATAAGTGATGACATTTTTTCGAACATCGAAAAATGAACCTGCTTAGAGCTGCCAGTCTTTCAGTTAGTCTTTGGACTTCTTTCACATTTTCCAACTGGTATGGAATGTCCTCGATGGCTTCAATCTTGTCGGGATTGACTTTGATCCCCCTTTGTGACACCAAGAAACCCAAAAATTTACCGGAGCTAACTCCGAACACACACTTTTCGGGGTTAAGCTTCATGTTATGCTTCCTTAGGATGTCAAAGGATTCGTGGAGGTGTTTCAAATGGTCACCTGTGTTTAAAGACTTAACCAACATATCATCTATGTAAACTTTCATTGTTTTTCCTATTTGCTTTTCGGACATTTTGTTCACAAGCCTCTCATAAGTGGCTCCGGCGTTTTTAACCTCGAAGGGCATCACATTGTAGCAATATGTGCCAAAGTTCGTTATGAATGAAGTTTTTTCCTGATCCTCCGAGTTCATCTTAATTTGATTGTACCCGAAATAGGCATCGAGGAAACTCATCAACTCGTGTCCGACCATTGTATCAATCATTTGATCAATGTTTGACAATAGAAATATGTCTTTTGGACATGCCTTATTCAGATCCTTATAATCTACACACATACGAAATTTATTATTCTTTTTTGAAACTACTACTACGTTAGATAGCCAATCGGGATACTTTACCTCCCGGATTGAACAAATATCGAGCAATCGAGTTACCTCTTCTTTAACAAACCTGTTTTTGACCTCGGCAATTGGGATCTTCTTTTGCCTTAACGGCGAGATGCTTGGGTCAAGGCTTAGCTTGTGCACTACCACCTCTAGCGAGATACCTGTCATATCCGCGTGCGACCATGCAAAACAATCAACGTTAGTTTCATGAAATTCAATAAATTCTTACCTGAGCTCGGGTTTAGTCATGTTCCCTAGTGGAACATCCTCTCTAGAAACCTTTCGAACAATGCCACCTCTTCGATTATTTCGTCGTGGACTTGGTCGCGTCCGTTTCTTCCGTTACGTGGAAATACCTTGGTACCCTGTGGGATTCCGACGACTTCTCCCCTTTATCGTCTTCATTTGGTTCGGAAGCAGACGTCAGTTCCTGTAATTGCTATGTCGCGTGTTCCTTCCCTTTACTGATGTAAATCGAGACCGTGTTCATCTCCCTAGCCGCCGGTTGATCTCCTATTATTTGTTTGATTCCCTATAGAGTTGGGAAATACAGAAATTGGTGATATGTTGATGGTACGACCTTCATCTCGTGTAGCCATGGTCTGCCAAGAATCATATTATAGCCCATGTCACCGTCTACTACTTCGAATAAGGTAATCTTCATGACCTCTTCAGCGTTCGTGGGCAGCAAGATCTCCAATCGAATTCTCACATTTGCTAGGTTGAACCCGACGAGGAGTTTTGTTGCTGGAATGCTGCTTCCAGTTAGCTTGGCTTGCTTCAAAACTCTCCATTGAAGGATGTTCGCTGAATTTCCTTGGTCCACCAAAACACGTTTAATTTTAAAATCTAGAACGTTAAGAGAAATTACCAAGGCATCATTGTGCGGCAGTACAAGTCCATCGGCATCCTCTTCTGTAAAGGTGGTGTCATCCTCGGTGACTTCCCTGAGTCTCTTGCTATGCGTCACTGATACCTTTGTCTTTTTTGCTGCCAAAAAAGTTACACCGTTGATCTCGTTCCCCCCAAAAATCATGTTGATGGTTAGTCGCGGAGGGTCTTCTCCTATGATGACCCAGAATGTCATCTTTAAATTTAATAATTAATTATGTATCCTAAGACCTCAAAAAATACTATTTATCACTCCTCGACTTGCGTGCGTAGTCTGTATAATTTTTTGGAAAGTTTTTATGTAAAAAATTGATTAAAATGTGAAATAGTCTTAAAACTCAACTGAGTTGACTTTGGTAAACATTTTGAGCAAATGGGTCTGGATTAGTATTTTGATAGTTACGATAGATCCGCATCGTAATTTGGGACTTGGGTGTATGTCCGAAATTTAATTTGGAGGTCTCTAGCTCAAGTTATGACCATTTAACGGAAATTAGGAATTTAAAGGTTAAAGATTTCCAAAAGTTTGACCACAGAGTTGACTTTTTTATATCAGGGTCGGAATCCGATTCAGAAAATTTGTATAGCTATGTTATATCATTTATGAGTGGTGTGCCAAATTTGAAGTCATTCCGGATTTATTTAATATGTTTTGGCACGAGATTTGCAAATTGAAAAGTTTAAAACTTAAAAGTTTGAATCGGGGTGTGAATTGTAATTTCAGCGTTGTTTGATGTGATATTAGACCTTGAGTATGTCTGTATTATATTACGGGACTTGTTGGTATATTCGGACGGGGTCCCGAGTACCCCGAGTGTGATTCAGATCGAAATCGGATCGAATTATGAACTTAAGCCAATTCAGGAAATTTCTGCCTCTGATGTAATCACACCTGCGAGGGTCTTGGCCGCAGGTGCAGCGGAATTGCGCAGATGCGAGATTGGGCTGGCCTAGGGTATTCGCAGGTGCGGCCATTTTGCGCATAAGCGGATGTCGTAGGTGCGACAGGAATGTCCGCAGATGCGAAACATCACCTGGCAGCCTGACATCGCAAATGCGAGCCTTGTCTCGCAAATGCGAAACTTTTATCCGCATATGCGAAAATGACTGGGCAGAGCCCATAAATTCGGAAGTCGCCATTTTTACTCATTTTTAAGTTTTAAGTCTCGAATTTGGGCGATTTCAAAGGAAATTTTCACGACTTTGAAGTGGGTAAGTATTCTATAACCAAAAGTGATTATATTTCATGAATCCATATCTATATTCATCAGTTATTTCGGATTTAGATGCAAGAAATTAGAATTTTTGTAAAACATTCCAAAATCGAAAAATTAAGATTTGAAGGTCCATTTGACATCGGAATTTGATAATTTTGTATGGTTGAACTCGTATCGGAACGGGTGTTAGGATTTTGTGAGTTTTTTCGGGATTCGAGATGTGGGTCACACTGTTGATTTTTAAAATAAATTTTGATTTTTAATCAGGAAAATTAGTAAATTCATATGGAATTAATTCTTATGATTCGTATTGAGTATATCGAATTGTTTGTGAATAGATTTGACGCTTTTGGAGATAAATTCAAAAGGAAAAGTTGTGGTCGAATAATTTATTGAAATTTGCAAAGCGAGGTAAGTATCGTGGTTAACCTTGACTTGAGGGAATAGAATCCTTAAATTATTTGCTATGTGAAATGCATGTGAAAGACGTATAGGCGAGGTGACGAGTGTCTATACGTCGTCAAATTAATTGTTTGCATAATTATTTAAAAATCCTAAATTTGTTTTAATACACGAATTAATTATTATAATAATTGTTTCTCTCATATTCTTTGTCAAATATTAATTCTTGAATTCCTGCAATAATTACTACATACTGATTTGATTTATGTGTCTTAATTATTACTTGACATTTAGCATATTAAATATTAAACTGCCTATTCTTTCCACGATTTTCACAATTAATTGTTAATTGCCATTGTTTGTTCATAAATAAATTATAATTATTGTGTGCCTTGATACTTAATAGTTTCTCATTGGACGTGGTCTTTATTGGAGCAATTATTATTACATTTATGGTTTGTTGAAATATATTGGGGGAACGGGTTGCATGCTGCAACGGAAATAAAAGTAAATATATCTATATTAGGGGATCAGATTGCACGCCGCAACTGACTTATTTAAAAGTCTATATTGGGGGATCAGATTGCACGGCGCAACGGAAATGAAAGTAAATATATCTATATTGGGGATCAGATTGTACGCCGCAACTGACTTATTTAAAAGTCTATATTGGGGGATCAGATTGCACGCCGCAACAGACTTGTTTAAAAGTCTATATTGGGGGATCGGATTGCACGTCGCAACAGACTTATTTAAAAGTCTATATTGGGGGATCGGATTGCACGTCGCAACAGACTTATTTAAAAGTCTATATTGGGGGATCGGATTGCACGCTGCAATAGACTTATTAAAAAGTCCATATTAAGGGATCGGATTGCACGCCGCAACAGACTTATTTAAAAGTCTATATATATACTTGATTTAAAATAAATATATTGAAGGATTGAAAATGAATATATTGTGGGAGCGGTTTGCACGCTGCAACGGAAATTGATTGAAGTAATAATTGGTTATGACTGCTGAGTTTGCTTCAACTATTAGAAATGAGTTACCTGATTTAATTATATTATTGTGGTTATTACTATTATTGCGTACAGGTTAATGTAAGTGGCCTGCCTTAGCCTCGTCACTACTTCCTCG
>AWOL01S0084984.1:27368-39432 GCA_000715115.1 Nicotiana otophora
GCAATAGACTTATTAAAAAGTCCATATTAAGGGATCGGATTGCACGCCGCAACAGACTTATTTAAAAGTCTATATATATACTTGATTTAAAATAAATATATTGAAGGATTGAAAATGAATATATTGTGGGAGCGGTTTGCACGCTGCAACGGAAATTGATTGAAGTAATAATTGGTTATGACTGCTGAGTTTGCTTCAACTATTAGAAATGAGTTACCTGATTTAATTATATTATTGTGGTTATTACTATTATTGCGTACAGGTTAATGTAAGTGGCCTGCCTTAGCCTCGTCACTACTTCGTCGAAGTTAGGCTCGGCACTTACTAGTACATGGAGTTGGTTGTACTGATACTACACCCTGCACTTCTTGTGCAGATTTAGGAGTTGGTCCCAGCGGCGTACCATAAACGTGCTCGGATTTCAGCTACCAGAGGAGACTTGAGGTATAGCTACACGGTATCCGCAGTTCTGAAGTCCCCGTCTACTTTACTTTAGCTGTGTGTTTATTTTCAGACAGCTTTATTTTATTCAGACCTTTATTTGTATTATTCTAGAAGCGCGTGCACTTGTGACACCAATTCTAGGATGGTATTTAGACACCATTATTTTTATGGATTATTCACTACATTTGAGACCTTACTTCTGCATTTGTTTCCTTGTTATTAATAAATTAAAAAAAATATTTTAAAATGGATAATATTATTCTAACGTTGGCTTGCTTAGCAAGTGAAATTTTAGGTTCCATCACAGTCCCGAAGGTGAGAATTTTGGGTCGTGACATCTCCTGCCTTCGAGGGCTCTGCATTATCTCGACTGTGGCCGTATGTTCTTGGCTCGGTAGCTTAAGAATTCTCTGAGATGGCCGTTTTTCAACAGCGTCGCTACCTCCTCGTGCAGATGTCAGCAATCCTCAGTCCGGTGGCCATTAGTCCCATGATATATGCACCATAAATTAGGATCCCCCTGGCTGAAATCGGACCTCAAAGGCCTCGGGAATTGCGCTTCCTTGATGTTTCTCAATGCCAATACCAACTCTACTATGCTGACATTCAAATTGTACCCGATACCTCTTTGTCTTGCAATGACTTGTTATTCAGGCCGCGATTAATTCTTCTATCGGGAACGAACCTATCCGCCGACCGGAACCCTCTGTCGCCGATCTGCATCAAAATCATCCTTCGATTTATCCCTGTTCTTTTCTCGATCTCGTCCCTTAGTTGATGCCGGGAATCCGAGCTAATCATCTTCTATTCTTATCTTTGATTTGTAATGGTTATGAACATCCGTCCATGTAGTTGCCTTGAACTCGAGCAGGCTTTCTTTCAATTTTCGGAAGGCGTCAGAGCTCCTTGGGTTCAACCCTTTAGTAAATGTCTCAGCTGCCCATTCATCTGGCACGGCCGGTAGTGACTTCGATGTGACTGGTTATTGCTATGAAAACAGAAGTAGCACGCCTTTTGGTTGGCGATTATATAAGGATTTTTTGGATATTAGTATTATTCATTAGAAGAACAATCAACACGAAAATATCCAGATATTGAAAGCCAAAGAATAAGAGGAGATTTTCTCCAAATCCCTGACTGATAGCAACTTAATTAGTAATATCACTTGATTCGTTTTTCGTCTCCACTAACAGACTCTACATCAAGGACAATCTTGCACCCAAATACAAAGGGAGGGCATAATTGCTCTATTTTCAATAGTTCATGGGTATATTTGATCATTTTTCGTATAAGAAATCTTGAAAATCCATGTTGGAGAAAAAGTTTACTCTATAAAAAAAAAGGGAAGGGAATGTCTTGCCATATCTTTTACGTACTAATTACTACAATGACGAGAAATCTCACCGGAAAATCCTCCGGCCAGCTGATCACAACCTCCTGCTTTACTTTTTTTACTTATTATTTTCTTACTGGATCAAATTTGTGTGATTTGATTTTTATATTCTATGAACTCCTAAGTCCTAGCATGTAAGATAACCAAACAATACCACATTAGAGGGACTCGAATCCGGATCTGCTCAAAGGATACAATGCCATTGTTCATCATTGATGTATCCGTAATAAAATAATCTTTTGCATTGTAATATCAATTCTTAATGCAAAATCTTATTATTAGAGTACCAAGTAATTAATGGTGAAATTCTTTTCCTTTTGTCTTCCTATTTTAATTTGCAACTGCATATCGATATATCCATAAGTAACTATCACAAATTCCACTTTTACATTTCTCTTATGTGGGTATTTGGGTACAAAATTGTGCCTTTCTTTTGTACCCAAATGCAAACGGAGGGCATAATTGCTCTATTTTTAATAGTTTAGGGGCATATTTGGACCTTTTCAACTCAGCAAAAAAGTATTATTTTTAAAAAAAAGGGCCAAATATGCCCTTGAACTATTGAAAATAGAGCAATTATGCCCTTCATTTGTATTTGGGTACAACATTATCCTTGATGTAGAGTCTGTTAATGGAGAGGAGCAAAAGTGAACTACTTTATTAACGGCAAGGGCAATTCTGAACCCAAATGCAAATGGAGGGCATAATTGCTCTATTTTCAATAGTTTAGGGGCATATTTGACTATTTTTCCTATATTTAAACTATGCTAACAATTTTAATAAAATAAAGTAAGCAAATAATAAATAAAACTCACATTACATTTATATTACTAATCCTTATATAATCCCCACATAATTAATTCCAACATAATTCAATCTTGCACAACTTATCCCTGCATAACTAATACATGCATAACTAATCCATGCATTACTTATTCCTGCATAACTAATACATACATAACTAATACCTGCATAACTAATACATGCATAACTAATCCATGCATTACTTATTCCTGCATAACTAATACATACATAACTAATACCTGCATAACTAATACATGCATAACTAATCCATGCATTACTTATTCCTGCATAACTAATACATACATAACTAATACCTGCATAACTAATACATGCATAACTAATCCATGCATTACTTATTCCTGCATAACTAATACATACATAACTAATACCTGCATAACTAATACATGCATAACTAATCCATGCATTACTTATTCCTGCATAACTAATACATACATAACTAATACCTGCATAACTAATACATGTATAACTAATACTTGCATAACTCTAACCGGCAACCAAACGACCCCAATATTGTCGAAGCGTTCTTCGTTTTGGTTCCAAGATATTGATGGAGAAACGTTTGTATTACGTATTGTGAGTTGTGACTATTTGAATTACCTTATTTATTTTTTTTTGGTCCAAAAGAAACTAGTTATATTAAGATAAAGAGTGCGTAGTACAAGGAGCTAAAGTTAACATAGGCACAGGACACGACGGACCTGTATAAGTAACAAAACTACAAGGATGACCTCGTTGTGGGTCGTGACAAAAGGAGGGGAGGGGGTTTGAGCTAGAACTAGCTAAATCCACGAGATGGGGTTATAAAAAAAGGCGTCTGAGTGACGTATGTTACATACAGTAGCAGGTACAATGTGTCTAACAAAAAATATTCCTAGCTTGTCTTCTTCCAAATAACGAGTCGGCCGGTCGTTTTGAGTATTATAACCCCGTTTTCTCATTTACTGCTCAAGTTATGCTTTATAGTTGTTTTATGACTTACCGTGTTAGTTGATTCAGGTCCGGAAGGAATTCGGAGTAAAAGAAGACACTTAGTCTCATAATTAAAAACTTAAGTCGGAAAAGTTAACCAGATATTGACTTATGTGTAAACGACCTCGGAATTTAATTCTGATGGTTCCAATATCTCCGTATGGTGATTTTGGACTTAGGAGCGTGTCCGAAAAATTATTTGAAGGTCCGTAGAGGAATTAGGCTTGAAATGGCGAAAGTCGATTTTTTGGGGAAGTTTAACCGGGGGGTTAACTTTTTGATATCGGGGTCATAATAGAATTCGGAAAATTGCAATAGGTCTGTTATGTCATTTATGACTTGTGTGCAAAATCTAAGGTCAATCGGACTTGATTTGATAGGTTCCGGTGTCGTTTGTGGAAACTTGAAATTTCAAAGTTCATTAGGCTTGAATTGGGGTATAATTCGTGGTTTTAGCGTTGTTTGAGGTAATTTGAGGGTTCGACTAAGTTCGTAAGGTGTTTTAGGACTTGATGGTATATTTGGTTGAGATCCGGGGGGCCTCGGGTGAGTTTCGGAGGGTTAACGGATCGATTTTGGACTTGGAAGAAAATCTGAAGGTTTCTGCCATCTGATGTAATCGTACCTGCGGAACTTCCATCGCAGGTGCGAGCTCGTAGAAGCGAGCCTTCCATCGCAGTTACATCTAGGCATAGCTGGGGCTTCGATCGCAGAAGCGGCAGGTAGCCGTAGAAGCGTCCCCGCATCTGCGGGCGTTTGATCTCAGAAGCGCAAGGGCGCTTGGTGAGGCAGCTTCATAGAAGCAGACAGCTCCTCGCAGAAGCGTGTTCGCAGATGCGCACAAAATCCCGCATAAGCGGAAACCCCTGGGCAGTACAAAAATATAGGGGTTCTGGGCTTTTGCCATTTTTGAGCATTTTAAGCTCGGGCTGGGCGATTTTGAGCGGAGTTTTCACGGGAAATCTTGAGGTAAGTTATTTGTGATCATTTCTACTTCATAATATTGAATTATCATCGAATAATCTGATTAGATTACATATTTTTGAGGTGTAAAATGGGGATTTGAAAGTAAGATTTGAAGATTTAGAAGTCGAGTTGAGGTCGGATTTTGGCAAAATTGGTATGGTTAGACTCGTGGTTGAATGGGCTTCCGGATTTTGTAACTTTTGTCCGGACGATTTTTGATCTAAATTTCGGATTTTTATGGAAAAATAGCATTTTCTTATGGAATTAATTCCAATAAATTTTATTGACTGAATCGAATTATTTGTGGCTAGATTCGAGGCGTTTGGAGGCCAATTCACCAGGCAAAGGCTTAGCGGAATAAGAACTTCACGGTTTGAGGTAAGTAACAGTTTTAAATCTAGTCCTGAGGGTACGAAACCCCAGATTTTTGTGTCATATGATTATTTTGGAGGTGACGCACCTGCTAGGTGACGGGCGTGTGGGCGTGCACCGAGGGGGTTATGACTTGGTCCATCTCGTGAAACTGTAAAGTTAAATAACTTGTTGTTAGCTATATGCTCTCTATGTGTTAAAGAAATTTTATTGTAAATCATGCTTAGGCTATGTGATAGTATTGTTGGGACCCGCAAAGGTCGCGTACTTGTTGAATTATTTGCTAATTATTGTCTTGTACTCAGTTATGATTTTACCTGCGTATCATACCTCAGTCTTCCTTGATTTTTGTTGATACACTATGTTATCTTTGTTTGGGCTGATCTTTGTAATTTCCGAGAGACTAGAAAGGTTGATGACTAAGTGAGACCCGTGTGAGTTGTCCGTGCAGGATATTATAGCACGTGAGTTGTCCGTACATCACGTGAGTTGTCCGTGCGTATTATAGCGCTGGGCTGTAAGAGCCCCTCCGGAGTCCGTACACCCCTAGTGAGCGCGGGTACCCATTGAGTGTGAGTGATGAGGGCTGGGAGCCCAGTGAGTGATTATTTTCTTGAGAGGTTATACTTGCTTTTCATTTGTTGTTGCACTTAGTTGCTATCTGTCATTGTTGTGAAATTCTCTGAAAAAACTTTATATCCGGATTACATGAACTTGAATTGTATAGAACTGATTTGACTTAAACTGCTGGATTTGAAAGCATGTCTACTCTCTGCTGGAATTACTGAAAGTAAACTATAACTGTGTAGCTCGTCACTATCTTTAGTTCCTTATTTATTATTGTTACTTACTTAGTTGGTTGTACTCATACTACACCCTGCACTTCATGTGCAGATCCAGGTATTCCCGGACATAGCGGGTGTTGATTCTTTCGCGCAGTTGATTTTTCGGAGATTCTAAGGCAGCTGCCGTGTTTCACAGACCTTGCCTCTCCTTCCCTATCTTATTATTTACTGCATTTGGTCTCAGACTATTATGGACCGTATTTTCCAAACTTATATTCATATTAGATGCTCATGTACTCAGTGACACCGAGTTTTGGGAGTGTTTATATATGTATTTGTGAATTTTCTTCGGCTGAATTTAATCATTATATTTTTAAATTAAAAGACATGGAAGTTTTATTGAGATTGTCCGTTTGCCTAGTATTGAGATAGGCGTCATCACGATAGGTGAGATTTTTGGGTCGTGACAGCCGTTTGTACTGAAGTTGGCGGGTGTGTGAAAGTAGTGAAGTCCGCAGAGTTGTCCAAAGTGCAACCAAAATTTGCAACTATATCAGCCACCCGATTTTGCTCCCTATACGTGTGTAGTACGATTGGATCATTCAGTTGCCGAAGAAGGTATACATTTATCATTTTTCGATGGATTGTTTAACCAAACGTAACAAATTTACTAATAATTAAGTTTCATTTAATTAAATAGAGAGCATTGATCTGCCACAATTTTTTCCAACAAACTAGAATTGTATTCTAGGTTTGCTTACCTAGTATATACTTAATCATGAAGCTTAAACGAAGCAAACAATTCTAAGAAAATAAAATAAAATATAACTGAAACGGCAAAATTATAGTAATATAATAAGGTATGAGTTGCTGAATAACGAGTAAATAGTTGAAAAGTCATGGAAAATGATACAAAGTAATGGAAAATGACAGAAAAGCTCAAGTTAAAAGATACCAGTTTTGATGAAGCATGTCTCGCACAAAAATGCACTCAAAGTAATACTCCATCCGTTCTAATATAAGTTATAATTCTTCTTATATTANGTCAAGTTAAAAGACACCAGTTTTGATGAAGCATGTCTCGCACAAAAATGCACTCAAAGTAATACTCTCCATCCGTTCTAATATAAGTTATAATTCTTCTTATATTAATATAATTGAAAAAAGTACATTTTAAAATATTGGTCAAACTTTATATAATTTAACTTTTAAAAGTGAAAAGTATCATATATAAATTGAGACGGAAGAAATAATAATTACGCAAATTTTCTTCTCTAATACAAGAGCATCACATTAGAGCATCTTAAATTTTAATGCATAGGAAAAGTCAGAGATATTCTATGTGATCCACATAGATCAATTTAAACGGGAAATAAGTAACATACAGACTAGAGTCATACTTTAACAGACAAGCAATGTATGGAGTTTTTACACCATCATGTCATATTTGTATGTTACTGATCTTAGGGTACGCGCTTTGCGCGTGTATCCAAATTATTGAATATGCTATTTTAAAAAATTATATAAATATTATTAAACAGCATGTTGATTTATAAAATAAAACTCTAAAATAAAATATTTATAAAAAACATAATTAAACAACACATACACTTAACCCCGATTTTGATAAACCCATAACGTCTTGCTTCGCATCTCACAAGAATGCTATAATCAATTTGAATACCAAATTACCAATATTTATTGTTTGTTGCTAATTTACCAAAATTTTCATTTGGCAAAAATGACCGAATATTTATTATGCTTTTATCACGATTTTCAAATATTTGTCAAACAACACATATTTAAAAATGAACGTCTAGTTTTTTATAGATTCGGGAATGAAGGGATAAATTGGATATGTATAAATGTAAAATAATAAAAATACTTATATTGAGTTAATATTTTGCAATAAATGACTTAATATTAAAAACTACAAAGAGTCATTTTTTTGGCAACAAAAACCACAGAGAATCAATTGCTTGAATGAATGGAAAATAAAATAAAAATAATAAACGTCAACTCATTAAAATATAGTTTGTCTTCATGGTCTCAATCTCATTTCTTCAAGTTTGCATTTAACCAATCTGATTCTTAATATTGCATTTTAATTGAGTTTATTTTCTATTCCTTTTACCGCTCATGTTATTCTTATAGAAATAAATTCATATACTCAAAAAGTTATGTCAACTTGAAAAATAACTTTAATTATATGAAAAAACATGGCAACTACCTCGGAATCTACGAAAATCGACTGTGTGAAAGAATCAACACCCATTGTATCCGGGATCACCTTGATCTGCACACGAAGTGCAAGGTGTATTATGAGTACAACCAACTCAGTAACTAACAATAATAAATAAAGAACTGAAAGTAGTGACGAGTTTCTCAGCTAAGTCCAAATACAGTATTTTCAAATATAAAAGAGTAGGCATGCTCTCAAGTTCAACTTTTAAGATTTCACTGAAATTGCATATCAAGTTTGACCGAAATAGAAAATAATATTTTTTCCGAAATTTTCAAAAATAGTGATATATGACACCTGAAATGCAGCAAATAATGAAATTAATGCATCCTCTCAGAGTAACAGTCACTCAGTCCTCCCATTCACTCCAACCTCACAGTCATTCTTTCCTCACAGTAGCTCAATCCTCACAGTCACTCATCACTCGGCACTCGGCACTCGCACTTAGTAGGTGCATACGCTCACTGGGGGTGTGTACAGACTCAGGAGGGGCTCCTTCAGCCCAATCGCTATATCAAGCCAATCATGGCATAAATCAATGAAACATGCTGCGGTGTGCAGCCCGATCCATAAATATCCTCACAATTAGGTCCTCGGCCTCACTCAGTCATCAACCTCTCCAGTCTCTCGGACTCTCATAAATCATGATAAGCATCCCAACAACAATGATATTATGCATCAATAATGAATAAGAGAGACTGAGGTAAAAATGTGTAAATAGAACTGTGACTGAGTGCAAAACAGCAATTTAGCAAATAATTTCACAAGTACACGACCTATATGGGTCCCAACGGTGTAAACATATGATTTAAACATGCTTCATAGATCAATTTCTCTAATACGGGGAACAATGTACGGATATCAACAGATTTTTCAACTACACAGTTCCATGGAATTGACCAAGTCATAATTCCTACGGTGCATGCCCATACTCCCGTCACCTAGCATGTGCGTCACCTCAAACTAATCATATAATACATATTCTGGGGTTTCATACCCTCAGGACTAAATTTAGAATTGTTACTTACCTCAAGCCGTGCAATTCTTTATTCTACAATATCTTTTCCTCGTGAATTGTCCTCCAAACGCCTCGAATCTAGCCATAAATAATTTGATTCAGTCAATAAAATTTATTAGAATTAATTTCATGAGAAAATACTAATTTTACAATAAAATCCAAAATTTAGCTCAAACATTGCCCATAGGGCCCATGTGTCGGAACCCTACAAAAGTTACAAAATCCGAAAGCTCATTCAACCACGAGTCTAACCATACCAATTTTACCAAAATTCGACCTCAACTCAACCCTCAAATCTTCAATTTAAATCAAGAGGGTTTTTTAAATCTTCCAACTTAATTCACTAATTAAACGTCAAAACAATCATGGATTCGGGTAATTTAACCAATACTGAGTTAGGAACACTTACCCCATTATTTTCCTTGAAACTTTCCCGAAACCTCTCTCTCTCCGAGCTCCAAATCAGTAAAAATGGAATTCGTCCCATTTTCAGAACTTAAACTCTCTGCCCAGTCATTTGCTCTACGCGATCGCGGACAACCACACGCGATCGCGAAGCACATATTTCCAATGCCCAGATTTAACCCTACGCGATCGCGGACTTTCCCACGCTATCACGAAGTTCACTCTCACAGGCCTACGGGATCGCGGACTCGTCCACGCGATCGCCAAGCACAAAATGCGTGACCTCTACTTCTGGTCCACTTACTTTACGTGAACGCGACCTTCTTCACGCGTTTGCGAATAACAAACTCACACAGCTACGCGATCGCGTCCCTCTTCACGCGATCGCGAAGAACAAAATCATCACTACCTCAAACAAGCCTACGCGATCGCGGACATTCTCTTACGATCGCGTAGAAGGAAACCAGTGATAGAACACCAGCATTCTTCAGTTGGAATGCCAAGTCCAAAATTGACCCGTTAAACATCTGAAACTCATCCGAGGCCCTCGGGACCTCAACCAAATACACCAACATATCCTAAAACATCATACAAACGTAGTCGAACCCTCAAATAACCTCAAACAACGCTAAAACCAAGAATCATACGCCAATTCAAGCCTAATGAACTTTGATATTTCAAGTTTCCACAAACGACGCCGGAACCTATCAAATCAAGTTCGATTGACCTCAAATTTTGCACACAAGTCATAAATGACATAACGGACCTATTAAAATTTTCAGAATCGGATTTTGACTCCGATATCAAAAAGTCAACCCCCGGTCAAACTTTTCAAAAATTCGACTTTCGCCTTTTCAAGCCTAATTCCACTACGAACCTCTAAATAATTTTTCGGATACGCTCCTAAGTTTAAAATTACCATACGGAGCTATTGAAATCATTTGAATTAAATTCCGAGATCGTTTACATATAAGTCAATATCCGGTAAACTTTTCCAACTTAAGTTTTCAATTAAGAGACTAAATGTCTCATTTCACTCTGAAATCTTTCCGGACCCAAACCAACTAACTAGGTAAGTCATAAAATAACTGTAAAGCATAAATTAAGCAGTAAATAGGAGAACGGGATTATAATACTCAAAACGACCAGTCGGGTCTTTACATTCTCCTCCTCTTAAACAAACATTTTTCCTCGAATGGGTTTAGAATCATAACTGGAATCTCAAATAGGTATGGATATTTGCTCCGCATCTCCTCCTCAATCTCCCAAGTAGCTTCTCCCACTGGTTGGCCTCTCCACTGTACCTTCACTGATGTTATGTTCTTTGACCTCAGCTTTCGAACCTGTCGGTCTAAAATAGCCACCGACTCCACATCATAAGTCAAATTACCGTCCAGCTGCACTGTACTAAAATCCAGAATATTTTCGGAGCATGGATATATGGAATACTGGATGAACACCTGATAGACTAGGTGGCAAGGCAAGTTCATAAGCCACCTCTCCAATTTTCTTAAGTATCTCAAAAGGCCCAATATACCGAGGGCTCAACTTGCCCTTCTTCCCGAACCTCAACACACCTTTCATGGGCAAAATCTTGAGGAGAACCTTCTCCCCAACCATGTAAGCAGCATAACGGACCTTCCAATCGGCATAATTCTTCTGTCTAGACTGCGTCGTGCGAAGCCGCTCCTGAATCAATTTAACCTTCTCCAAAGTATCCTGAACCAAATCAATACCCAATAGCCTAGCCTCACCCGGCTCAAACCAACCCACCGGAGATCGATATAGTCTCCCATATAAAGCCTCATACGGAGCCATCTGAATGCTCGATTGGTAGCTGTTATTGTAAGCAAACTCTGCCAATGGCAGAAATTGATCCCAAGAACCCCCAAATCAATGACACAAGAGCGTAGCATATACTCCAATATATGAATAGTGCGCTCGGACTGTCCGTCCATCTAAGGGTGAAATGTTGTACTCAACTGAACCTGTGTGCCCAATTCTCGCCGCACTGCTCTTCAAAACTTTGATGTAAACTGCGTGCCCAATCTGAAATGATGAACACTGGCACACCGTGTATGCGAATAATTTCACGGATATAAATCTCAGTCAACTGGAATAAAATGCGCATACTTGGTCAACCGATCTACGATCACCCAAATAACATAAAACTTTCTCAAAGTCCATAGGAGCCCAACTACGAAGTCCATGGTAATATGCTCCCACTTCCACTCCAGAATTTCAAGTCTTTGGAGTAATCTGCCCGGTCACTGATGTTCGTACTTCACCTGTTGACAATTTAAACACCGAGCTACAAACCTAACTATATCTTTCTTCATTCGCCTCCACTAATAGTGTTGCCTTAAAACCTGATACATCTTTACGGCACCTGGATGAATGGAGTACCGCAAACCGTGAGCTTCCTAGAGAATCAACTCACGCAAATAATCTACATTAGGCACACATAGCCTTCCCTGCATCCGTAATACACCGTCATCCCCAATAGTGACCTCCTTGGCATCACCGTGCTGAACCGTGTCCTTAAGGACAAGCAGATGGGGATCATCACACTGACGCTCTCTGATGCGATCATATAAAAAAGACAGAGAAACCACACAAGCCAAAACTCGATTCGGCTCGGAAAC
>AWOL01S0084999.1:0-65003 GCA_000715115.1 Nicotiana otophora
AAGGGATAGCCTTAACATATCTGAGCCGATTCTCTTGACAATCCCTCTAATACACGTTGATTGCACAACACGTAATGGCGGATCAAAGTAGGGAAATATCCGTGTGATATTCTTGAGAAAGATTATACCGTACTCCATTAGAACTTGCGAATCCCATTGCTATTACACAGTATAACTTCGTACTAAATTCTTGAAGCGATTTAAGTTGCTATCATCTAATCCTGTACAAAATTTATGGCTTCTTGTTGCTTGACTTGGACATTCTTTTATATAAGTTTGCTGGAGAGAATTCATGTTGCCATAATGGTTATGCGGTCCGCAAAATGACCGCGAAACTGGGTGCCAAAACTAGAAAACAACTGACCTGGTCTACGGTCAATATGCGGCCCGTAGACCTGTTCTGCGGTCGCATGATGCACTGCAGAACGGTTCTGCGGTCGCATAGTGCACCGCAGAACCTCCCTCTAAAAAATCCCAAGGCAGCATATGCGACAAGAATGAGGCCCGCGAAGCAGTTATGTGGTCACATAACGGCTGCGAAATTGTGCATCAAAAATGCCCCACAAATCTGCCCCCCTCTACGACCAGTCTGCGGTCCGCGGAGTGGTTTTGCGGCCGCAGAATGGGCCGCAGAAATGCATACTTCTGCCCAACGTTTTTCTTTTAGTCCCTAACGCACTGTTCAATCCAAAAAAGTCCGAACCGCGGCGAGCTTGCTCGCCGCGAAGAATTTCTACTATTGTAACCTCTACGCCTTCTTTGGCATCACGGAAACCGGGTTTTTAGGAAATAAATTTTTACGGGGCCTTAAAAAGTCATAATACACTATGTGATGCTACTCATGACCTCAAAGTTCCGAACCGGATGCAATTTCTCAAAACGACCAGTCAGGTCGTTACATCCTCACCTACTTAAACGTACGTTCGTCCTCGAACGTGCCAAGAGTCATTTCAAAGCTACCAAATCACAGAATAAGCTCACCATACATACACATCGAAGTCAACTCCCAATTAAACTTATGAATATCCCAAACCTTCAAATTGCCAACTTTCGCCAATTATGGCCAAAATTCTCTAGAAGCCTCCAAGTGCAAATACGGGCAAACGCCCAAGTCAAAAATCACCATCCGGACCTAATAGAGCCATCAAAGCTCCGATCCGGGGTCAAATACACAAAAGGCAAACTTAGCCAACTCTTCCAGCTTAAAACTTCTTATTTATAAATCATTCTTCCAAATCAATTCTGAACAACTCGAAGACCAAAACCGACCATACACGCAAGTCATAATACACCATATGAATCTACTCATCATCTCAAACTACCAAATTGAATGCAAATGCTCAAAACGATCGGTCAGGTCATTATATTCTCTCCCACTTAAACATACGTTAAATTGTTCCCAAGCCATCAAATCACTGTATGATTTTTCCGTGCATATACCCTTGGGTGATCTCACATCACCCTAATCCATATAAGCCTGACATCACAACCTAACTGAAGATCCTTACTTCAACCTTGGTCCATAAGCCTTAGAAACAAATTTCCAACATCTGGAATCTATTACAAGACCCGATTCTCGCATCTGAACTCTGCGCAAGTTTGAACAAGCTGTATCAAGTAATAACCGCAACCCAAGATACAATCCTATGATATTCCACAAAACTCAGATACTCATAACAATAACTTCTGATCATAATAGCTGCTCAAAATCAAATCTGGTACTAGTAACAAACCTCATATCAAATGAAACCTCGTTTTGGACCTTCATACACTGCCAGTAATGAAAGACACATGAAAAAACTCATAACCACTCATCAGATCAACCAGTCATGGAGCTCTCTTGCCCGATAAGAACTATAGACAAATTATAAGTTGACTTATGATATTATTCTTCCAAATCTACCTTAACCACATCCAATAGCACTCATTCCAGGTTCAATAACCTCACTTCATCCAGTACAAGTTACCTGACCGACATGTCACACCAATACCATTTATATCCCCATACAATGCAATCCGTGCACCAAACAAGCGACAACTCGAGTATACCCAATGAATGATAGAGAATCAAAGGAGAGGATCATTCTGCAAGTTCAAGAGATACCACCACAAGCGAAATGCTATGGACACATCACACAAAGGAGAACCAAACGCACAAAATCAACACAAAGGATCATATCTCATCATAACTCCACAGCGATGCGTGACTCCATCCAAACACCGATCCACATGAAATACCTCGAGTCATAATGCTCAAAATCAACAACCATACGCAGATGAACAACAAACACACGAAGTGCATAACCATAACCATGGAGAAACGGATAGCACATAGGAAAGGACCATAACAAAGCGCAATCAACCGTTCAACACCCCAAGAACCATCTTGCTCGAATTCTGCCACAAGGCCCAAACAAAACTACATCATGTGTGTAAATAGCCAGGAGTCTCACAACCCATTGTAGCATAGAATAGAAATACATGGAATCCAATAGAAACGACTAAGATCAACTCTAAATGAGGACACATCCTTCAACAATAGCTGTGCTGAGTAAACAAATCCGACCAACTGTAGAATGCATATCCTCATTAGGCCTACCAATAGGCTCCAAAATGAACTCCGACCATCCACAAATGGATAAATAACCATCCAAAATTCCACAATAACCTAACCATAACACATACTATTAGCTATCTAACTTTGGCTATATCTTCACAGTCTGCAACCAAGAAATAATCTGCCTCTGAGAACACCCAGTCTCCAAATTCCTAGAATATCATAATCACCATATCGGATCCCAATCCGACCACTCAAGTAACAGACACATCCCTCATACACAATCATTCCACGAGAAATACTTCCATAATTCTTCCATGTCACATATCAAAATCTGAACATCAGTAGTCGATCAACCATGCAATTACCGTAATACCAATCAAGAATATACAAGTCAAATCACAGTGTGTCTTTCTGAATACACGCTCTACTCAGGTGATACCAGATAGTGCCAGTATTCTTTTAATCATCTAAAATGTCAAAATGCTATCTATAACTGATGACCTTCCTTTCGAACAAAACCGTAATCTCATACCTGCAACCTCAATCCCACACGTAGTACCGCATCTATCATGCCATCATATGAAAGCACGAGAACCCCATAATTAACCCTGAGTCACAAGCAGGATACATACTCAATCAGCCAAAAACCTTCCACCTGATCCCATAATGGAGAAAATCACACCGCCACAAACTCTCCATGTCTGTAGAGACCATCAATCTCAAGCCATGGTAGAAATTGCCGAGAACTCTTTGAAACCCATTTGCACATAACCAAACCATCATAACTGAATTCCTCTAACTCAACCAAGTTATGTAGGTCGCCAAGCTCAAGAGTATTGCGACAAAATTGCTGTAAAGACTTACCACATCATAAGAACCAAAAGAACCGATCATATCCATTACTATGCTGATCTAACCTACTACCAAACTGTCCTATTTCTCCGAGATTCTTCTGAATTGCCTTCAGGTTAACACTTCTCCTTGCCAGTATGAAACAATCCTTACCCAGAACTTACCACAAGAGATCCTAGCATGAAATCATGTCGTCCTAAAGCCCATAAGCCACTGCATTCCCTCTTAATCACCTGATAGTACCACAACCGAAATGTCCACTCTGAAGAGATCTTATGTGAATCTGAAGATGTTTCCTTAACCTTTTTGATACTGAAATGTTGAATCCATAATGATACAGAAATATTGCGAGTCCCGACACCATCCAATCCAAATATCAAATCTTAGTCTTTTACAAATCCAAAAATACCTTAAGTGCCACATATGAATCTTGAACCCATTAGAACCTTCTCGAAAGTCATCCACTCTACTCTAATCTCAATTACACTGCTCAAACGAGCCAAACAACCTATGCTCCATTAGCAAACCAACACCCAAAGAAGTAACTCACCTTAATGCAACCAAGTGACTCCCTTTTCTTAGCACATTACATCCATCGCGAATAATAACCCAAATCATTCCAAGATTTCCATATATCCATAAAGTGTAATACAGCATGCGTCCGAAAATTTCCTTACCTGAGTCATCCTCAAAACTAACCTCTGTAAGTCATGACTGATCCTCAAATATGCCTCAGACCGAAACCAATACAACAATATAACCATGCAATCTAATTGTCGATAACAGATTCCCCCACTTGGCTAGAAGCCATACAACATAGCATCTGATAATCCACAATACCTTTACCCCATAACTGCCATGATCTCGCTCCATAATCCAGCCAAATCCTTCATGAACCCATGTAACACTAATCATAAAAATACCTCAAATCATCTGCTAGGCTCACATTCATCCTTGTGACAGTCAAGCCAACTTTCGCAAGTGATCCAAAATCTAATCACAACACATATAACCCACTGGTAGAAAGAAACTCTCCACAAAATATCATAAGAATAGCATATACGTAGACTACCCGCTTGGCCTCAAACTAGAATCACTCGATGACCCTATCATGGTCACAACTACCATGCAATTGATTAATCCTCCCGAGTGTGAATTCTTCAACCAGACATAAGAATACCCTTCATTCCACAAACGAATAACTGAAAGATCCCTAACACAATAGTAACTAAAGACTGTACAACACATAAAGACATAAATCAAGCATCCATCGATCTTTCACATCCCAATCAGAATTCTTCGCATCACATCCAAACCATCTAAGCTCATTATGCAGTCATATAATACCCACCATATAGCTATCCAACCACTCACTAAGTCATCAGTCCCACTCCTAGGGACACTACCGGACCTGTAAGTCCAAATTCACATACTCACATAAATGAAACCATCGAGCCCAAGTTGCGGTCAAAACCCGACCTCAAGTCCTCCAGACTGGAATATCCCCACAACACCGAGAATACATCTCGCACCTCATCCATGGAATCACAAGCCGTCGATGCACAGTCGATACGAGTGGTTAGCATCACGTACGAGTGAGTGGAAGGAATTGAAAGTGATATGCATAAACTAGAATCAATGCCGCAAGATAAGGAAAGAAAGATGGGAAGTTTATCCTAGATTCCATGTAGCCTCTCAAAGATAGGTATGGACATAATCAAACCGATTTGCAAGACCCTACTAGACAATTGCTCATGACTCGTAGAACCTATGAACCTAGAGCTCTCATATCAACTTGTCACGACCCAAAATTCAACTAGCCGTGATGGCACCTAAACCAACCCGCTAGGCAAGCCAACTAACAATCAACACAATCCAAATGAGATTAATAAGAAAATAAATGATGAATTAACTAAACTTTTATACAAAAACCTAAGGACTAATAGTACAAGTCACGAGCCACTAAGACTTAGATTTACAAAGATTGTATGAAATAATACAACATCTGTCTGGAATATACATAAGCAAAATTTAAAATCTAACTACCAAGGAAGAGTGGTAGCTATATTCGTAAGGTAGGTACATCTTCAATGCCAGCTCCCGCCATACACAGCAGCATTAACTCCCAAATCTGCACGCAAGATGCAGAAGTGTTGTATGAGTAGAATCGACCCCATGTACTCAATAAGTATCATAACTAACCTCGGTGAGGTAATAGAAGCAATAAATATAAATGATACTCGCTATCTCCTGTACAATTCATAAATTCCAACAAGTATAGAACAAAAATATGATTAAATCATAAAATCACAGATAAAACCACCTTGGTGCTCACATATTTCCTCAATGCATTCAGCTCAGTCAACAATCCAGCTTATAAAAAAGATATCCAAATAAATAAGGTAAACAACCAAGGAAATTGCAAGTACAAAAGAAATGCAATAACCAAATATCAACCTATTGCGGTGCGTAACCCAATCCAAATAGAAATCACATCACAGCTCTCAGTCCCATATCATAATCTTGGTAACCGAACAAAATCAATAACTAGCACTCCAAGATCTCACATCAACCAGAAACCCGTCGGTTTTTCATAATCCGAGTGTACACCACCAAGAGAGAAACATGAGAGGGTGACCCTAGGGGGATGGATCCATATCCACACGCAGCATGGATAATTCAACGTGCTATCAGGCTGGCGTGGTCACAAGCTCAATATCATAATCCACTTGGCGTGGTCACAAGCTCAATATCATAATCCTCTTGGCCACTCTCACATGCTCAATATCATGGATCCGCACGGAAAACTCACATGTTGCACGAACAACTCACGTGCTAATAATATCAACCGCGCGGACAACTCACATGCCAATATCACAATCCGCCCGGCATGGTCACATGCATAACAAAACAATCCACCCGGCGTAGTCGTAGTCATAATAACATAATCCGCCCGACATGGTCACAAACATAACAACAAATCCGCCCAGCATGGTCACAAGCATAACAACATGATACGCCTGATGTGGTAATAGGCATACTAACACAATCTGCCCGGTGTGGTCACATGCATAACAACATGATCCACCCGCGCATGGTCAGATGCATAACAACACGATCCGCCCGACGTGGTCACAGGCATCCAATACAAATCATATCACATAGAAGCAAATATACAAGAATACATGTATATGATCAATGAATATTAGATTTCATGTTCCTGGACTGAAATAAATGACATGGTAAGGTCTATGCATGTGCAAAGTGTGATATCATAGCTCAAATCAACAAATTCATCACGGAAATAGCAATCACCAAGTTCATTCAGGGGATTAGCCTCTATGTAACCTCAAACGTGGATCAAATAGTTCATAATAGGGTTACAAATATGAGAAACATCACAGCATAAAGCTTTACCAATCAATTCAAGGTATGTTATAGCCTATGCACTACCCCGATCATGGATAAATACCCTGGTGCTCACACATGGGCTCAATCCCCACACATATGCACAACCATAGCACGTAGCTATCATACATAACTCAGGAAACTAGTGCCTCAACCAAGTTTAGGTAAGATACTTATCTCCAGTAAGCCAAATCAAATATTAAGCAAGCCAAACAATACTCTAGAAATCCTATCTCTTGTGAATCGACCTCTGAATGGCTCGAAACTAGCCAAAGCAACTCAAAATCATCAAATAATACCAAAGGAAACAATCCCAAATGATAAAGGTCGAATCTTTAATCAAATCAAAGTCAAATCGGGCCCGCACCTCAGAACCCAACAAAACTCACAAATTCCAAAAACCCATTCAATTGCGAGTTTAACCATACTAATTTCACTCAAGTCCGACTCCGAATCGATGTTCAAATCTCAAATATTCACTTTAGAAAAATTTAGACAAAAATAACCCAATTTCTTTTTTGAAACCATCAATCAAATGCCAAAATCAAAGATGGGATCATGTAATATAATCAATACCAGTAGAAAATACTATCCCCAATCCATGTGTTCCTGTCCATAATCGCCCAAATCCGAGCTCCCAACTCAAAATATGATAAAATGAGCTCAAGGTTCGAAATAGAGTACTTTATAACACTACTTCAGGGATACCCTTCGCGAACATGGAAGAATCCTCGCATTCGCGATGAACAAAATACGCTGCCACAATATAACTCTATGCGTTTGCAGCACATCCCTCGCAAATGCGATGAACAGTGCTGCTAGACCTTCGCGAACGCGTCACCTCCTGTGCGAACGCGATGAATAAAGCCTCCAGCTTCCTCACTGATACGCGAACGCGTCCCTCAATTTGTGAACGCAAGGAAGAGAAAAACCCAGCTCCCATAATACACTACGTGATCGCGGTTACTCCCTCATGATTGCGAAGGACATTAACAACATCAAAAAACCAACAACACAACATAAAGGAAAATAGTTCGAAATCGATCTGAAACATACCCGAGCCTCTAGGGACCCCGTCCGAGCATGCCAACGAGTCCCAAAATATAACACGGACCTACTCAAGGCTTAAAATCACATATGAAAACATCAAAACCATGAATTATACCTCATATAAAACTTAATAATGTTTTGAACTTTCAACTTCCAAAACTCGTGCCGAACCACATCAAATCAACTCGGAATGACCTCAAATTTTGCACACAAGTTTCAAATGATATAATGAACCTATTCTAATTTCTAGAATAATAATATGAACCCGATAACATTGAAGTCAACTCCCGGTCAAACTTATGAACGTTCCAAACTTTCAAATTGTGAACTTTTGCCAATTATGACCAAAACCTTCTAGAAGCCTCCAAATGCAAATCCGGGCATACGCCCAAGTCCAAAATCACCATACGGACCTAATGGATCCATCAAAACTCCATTCTGGCATCAAATACACAAAAGTTAAACTTGGTCAATTCTTCCAACTTAAAGCTTCTTATTTAAGAATCATTGTTCCAAATCAATTCCGAACAACTCGAAGACCAAAACCGACCATACATGCAAGTCATAATACACCATATGAATCTACTCATGACCTCAAAATACCGAACTGAATGCAAATGCTCAAAACACCAAACTGAATACAAATGCTCAAAATGACCAGTTAGGTTGCTACACTACCACTACAAAGATTGGGAACATCCTAGGGTTGGCTAGGTATTATCGCCATTTTTGGAGGGATTTTCATCCATCACAGTCCCATTGACTAAATTGACTCAGAAGGGTGCTCCCTTCAAGTGGTCTGACAAGTGTAAGGAGAGCTTTCAGAAGCTCAAGATAGCTTTGACTACAACCCTAGTGTTGGTTTTGCCATCGGAATCGGGATCATATATAGTTTATTGCAATGCTAACGGGTTGGTATGGGATATGTGTTGATGTAGGACAATAGGGTGATTGCCTACACGTCGCGATAGTTAAAGCCCCATGAGAAGAACTATCCGGTCCACGATTCGGAGTTGGCAATTATTGTGCACGCACTCAAGATTTTGAGGCATTATCTTTGTGGGTGTCTGGTGAGGTGTATATAGACCATTGGAATCTCAATAATCTATTTAAACAGAAACATTTGAATTCAAGGCAGTGGAGATGGCTGAAGCAGTTGAAGGATTATGATATCACCATTTTTTATCATTCGGGGAAGGCCAATGTGGTTGCAGACGCCTTGAGCAAAACGTCAGAGAGCATGAGGGTCTAGCATTTGTTTCTATTTGGGGAGGGACTTTTGGATATGGATGTTCAGGCTTTGTCCAATAGATTCGTGAGGTTGGATATATCGGAGCCTAGCAGGGTCCTTGTTTGTGTTTTATCTCGATCGCCCTTGTTTGAGCGCATTTAGGCACGTCATGGGGTATTGAGGCTTAGGGTCAGATATGTGTTCCTAATGTTTATGGACTTTGAGAGTTGATTCTTGAGGAGGCTTATAGTGCACGGTATTCTATTCACCCAGGTGCTACGAAGATGTATCGTGATTTGAAACAACATTATTGGTGAAGAAGGATGAAGAAGAACATTGTTGAGCATGTTGCGTGGTGTTTGAATTATCAGCAAGTTAAGTACGAGCATCAGAGACTGGGTGGGTTGCTTAAGAAGTTTTATACCGGAGTGGAAGTGTAAGCATATTACTATAGACTTCGTTGTGGGTTTGCAACAGACTTTGAGGAAGTTTTATGCTATTTGGCTCATTGTATATTGGTTGACCAAATCGGCGAATTTTATTCCAATCATGACTTCCTACACATCAGAGAGATTAGCTTAGATCTATATTCGGGTGATTGTCCTCTTGTATAGCGTACCTATTTCTATCATCTCAAATCGCGGTACTCAATTTACTTTGCATTTCTGTGGGATGTTCGGCATGAGTTGGGCACATAGGTTGAGTTGAGCACTGTTTTCCGAGCAGACTATTCAAATTTTGGAGGATATGTTGAGAGCATATGTCATAGATTTCGGAGGCTAGTTGGATCAATTTCTACCATTAGCGGAGTTTTCATATGTAACAACTACCAATCTAGTATCGAGATGGTTCCGTACGAGGCTTTATATAGGAGGCGATGCCGTTCTCTGATTGGTTGGTTTGATCCTGGGGAGGATAGATTATTGCGCACATATTTAGTTCGAGATGCTTTGGAGAAAGTGAAGTTGATGTAGGAGAGGCTTCTTACTGCACAGTCCAGGAAGAAAATTTATAATGATAGGAAGGCTCGTGATGTAGCATTCATGGTGGGTGAGAAGGTTCTACTCAGAGTTTTGCCTACGAAGGGTGTGATGAGGTTGGGAAGAAAGGCAAGTTGGGTCCTCAGTTTATTGGTCCATTTGAGGTCTTGGAGAGAGTTGGCGTGGTGGCTTACATGCTTGCATTGCCACCCAGCTTGTCGGGGGTTTATCCGGTGTTCCATATTTCCATGCTTCAGATGTACTATGAGGATCCGTCTCATATATTGGATTTCAGCTTGGTGCAGTTCGACAGTGATTTGACTTTTGATGAGGAGCCGATGGCCATTTTGGATAGGCAAGTTTTGAAGCTGAGATCAAAAGATATGGCATCGATGAAGGTTACATGGAGGGGTCAACCGACTAAGGAGGCGACTTGGGAGACCGAGCATGATACGCAAAGCATATATCCTCACCTTTTTGGATTTTTAGGTATGACTTTAAACTCCTTCAAGGACGAACATTTGTTTAAGAGAGGGAGAACATAATGACCTGGCTGTGTATTTTAGCCTCGTTCCTTTATTTAATGCTTCCCATATGTATTTATTGTTATGTAACTTGCGGTGATGGTTAGGATTGGTTTCAGGAAGGTTTTGGAGTGAATTGAGACACTTGGTCTCATTTTGGAAGCTTGGGTTGTAAGGGTTGACCATGGTTTGACTTTTGTGTAAACGACCTCGAATTCGTGTTTTGATGGTTCCAATAGTTTTTATGGTGATTTTTGACTTATGCGTATATCTGGATTTGAATTTGGAGTTTCCTAAGTTGATTTACCTCTAAATGTCAAAAGTTGGCAATTTGAAGGTTTAGAAATTTCATAAGTTTGACCGGTGGTTGACTTTGATGTTATCGGATTTGGATTTTGATAAAGGTGGAACAGGTTCGTTTTGTCATTTGAAACTTGTATGCAAATATTGGGTTCATTCCGGATTGGTTTGGCTTGAATCAGATGCTTGGTTTGAGGTTTGAAGTTCATGAACTAAAAAGAGAAATCTGGATCAATGATTCATGGTTTTAATATTAATTTCAGTGTTTTAATCCTTTGGATAGATTTGGGGGAAGGTATTAAGACTTTTTGGTGTCGTTGGATAGGGTCTGGGGGGAGGGGGGAGGGTGTGTTTTCGGGTGGTTTCGGATCTTGTCCATAAGTTTTGTATATCAGATGTTTGCTGGTGTCTGGTATTCTTCGCACTCGCAGGGGTGCATCGCATTCGCGATGAAGGAATTTGGAGTTGGGAGTTCTTGATCTTCGTGTGTGCAGAGGGATAGCCGCGTTCGCGAAGAGGGAAGCTGAGTTAGGCAGCAGACCTTCGCGTTCGTGATTGGGTTGACCATGTTCGTAAAAATGAGGGGATATTGGCCTTCGCGTTCGCGAGACCTTGTCGTGTTCGCAAAGAAATATGTAGGTGGAGAAGGCAGTTTGTGCTTCGCGAAAGCGAGGCTTGGGATGCGTTCGCGAAGGGTACCACTGGACAGAAGTGTAAGTGATGTTATTTCTAGACTTTCACTCATTATATCATATTTTGAACCCTAGACTTGGAGAGGGGTGATGTTTGAAGGGGATTTTCACACAAGGCTAATTGATTTCCACTCAATTTCGATATTATATCTTGTTTCTCCATGAATTTTTACACATAGATTATGTGATTTGGAAGAGAAATTTGGGAGTTTTGGTATGTGATTTGGAAGAGAAATTTGGGAGTTTTGGCTATGGATTTGGGAAGTGAAAATTAGAGATTTGGGGACCGATTTAAGGTCAGATTTCAATAGAACTTGTATATTTGAACTGGTATTGAAATGAGTAATCGGGATTTTTGAACTTTTCGGATTTTGGGATACGGGCCAGGGTTGATTTTTTGGTTGACTTTGCATATTTGAATAAAGATCGAAACTTTATTGTTTGGGTTTGTTTCCTATGGCCTTATTTAATGTTATTGAGTTATTTTTAGCTAGAATTGAACTATTTGGAGGTCGATCCGCACGGGAAGGCATTTTTAGAGTATTGATTTGGCTTTCTTCAGTTAAGTATATTGCATAGCCTTGGTTTGAGGTACTAGTTTCTTGAATTATTGATAATGGCTACGTGCCAAGGGTGACGCACATGCATGGGAAGAGTGTGTGTACATGCACCAGGGTTTTATCTATGCTTGGGTTAGTGCTTAGGCTAATGTATGCCATAAATTTAATGCTAAGCTTTTTACTACCATGCTTCTTATGTTTGTACCCCATTGTGAGCTACTTGAGTCATGTTAAAGATTATATGTAGGTTAATCTCACGTCAAAGCATGATATTTGCTACTTGTGTGGCGTATTCTCCTCATTTGAGCCATGGTAGTATAACTCGCACATGCATGCACCTTAGCATGTCACTTTTATCAGTCAATGAGCATATGATTTGATATTCATTGTTCGTATACATGTATTCTTGTATATGCTTTTTGTGAAATATAGACTGGTTGGTAGCACGTGTGTGGTCTATACGGGTTTGAGCTATGATAAGCACGTGAGTGGTCCGTGCGGTTTGTTATGTATGACACGTGTGTTGTCCGTGAAATGTGTGGATAAGTATACATCCCCTTAAGGTCACCCTCTCATATTTCTCTCTTGATGGTGTACACGCGGTATGAGAAAAACTGATTAGTATTTGAATTTTTGCATCTTCTCTCTATTTACCTTCGGTGTATACATGGTTTATCGCATATCTTCTCTATATGTCACCTTTTTGGAATGTATACATGCCTCTCTATGCATATATTCATTATATGCTATTTAACTGGTAGGTGAAGGAACGGTACATATCTTCTCTATATGTTAACCTGTGCACATTGATCTGATCCTTAATGCATACTTTCTATATATGCTGAGTTTTTAATGGATATAGGACTTGGTACAACTTTACTACGTGTACCGATTGGTTATATCTGTGTTTTACGCTTAGTTTGATAACATTGCTATGTACTTGTACAATTTATGAATTGTGCAGGTTGTTAGTGAGTATCATTGGTAGTTCTTGCCACTATTACCTCACCGAAGTTAGTTATGATACTTTTTAAGTACATGGGGTTGGTTGTACTCATACTACACTCAGCACTTAATTGTGTAGATCCAGTTATTGGACCCAACTAAGAGCTATTCTGGTTGCTGTTCGAGGTAGAGCTGTACCCTAATGCAGTCCTTGACGTCTCTTTCCATTTCAGTTACTGTTGTTATTATACATATAGTATCTCCATTTCATGTTTCAAACTTGTATTTCTATTATAGAGCTCATGACTTTGTATTACCAGTTTTGGGGGATGTTATGTATTGATGCAGTTTTTTATGACATTTGGCTTTAGACTTGTACTATTTCTGTAAAGTTTGTTATCTTGTTCCACTTTTGTTATACTTGACTTGCCTAGAAAGTGAATTAGGCGCCATCACGACCAGATGATGATTTTTGGGTTGTGACAACTTTAAAGTCAGTTTTATGGGTAAATCAGTAGCATATTCTGAAAATATCCATCAAATTAAACACATTATATTTCTTAAATAAAAAATGTAGCAATCTGTTAGCCCCATTGTATTTGTCTTTTTGAGGTGCTGAGATGGTCTCCCCATCGCCAAAGTCCAAAGGAAGCGATGCTAGTGGTGGAAAAAGAAGTAAAGATGAGGGGATAAAATGGGTTGGGTAATGAGGTGTTACCTCACCAAGATGCCAGTGCCACATAAGATTGGGTATTCACTTTGGACAGCTCTAACGGAGGAGAAGTATATTTGAGCTATTTGTATAACGTTAAGGGTATTTTTATAGCGATAGTATAACGGAAGGTAACTTGATCTTTTTCTTATAGTAGAGGGGAAAATACGACCCTTTTCCCTTTTGAATACCTTATTAATGAACTTCTCCTCCCTATGGAGTAGTTTTATTTTAGAGATTTAATTTTTAGATGATATGTTGATTATTGACTAAGTTATTATTACTTTATTTGGATGCTATGAATTAGTCAATTCGTTTAACTGAAATTTGAGGAATTAATCATCTTTATTTTCATTCGGAAGAAGAGCTGCTTGATGAATTAGTTTTGTATTATTTATTGGGGTTCTATCTTTAATTTCCTTTAAGTAACCAAAAGAGACTTTGGAATTGAAGATCCATGTTTCTCTGTGAAATTATTCGCAAGGGGTTTTTCTCTATGAAGAATTTTTGACGTCTTCTAAGAACGCACTCACCATTTTGCTTATCATCTTATCTAGTAGGACAAGTTTCGTTCAAAAGAAGAGTCTTGCCTAACTTAGATAGTTGATACAAATATTGAATTCGAAAAAAGCAAATATACTATAGAAGTGAATGTTGAATGAAAGGTTAATTTCAATACAGTCGATGATCGCATATTTATCAAATACAATTCTCCTTCGCGTTCTCTCATTGATATATTTCAACTCTTTTAAGTTCTCTATTTCTGTGTTTTTAGTTTTAATATTAATTGTTCACACACTCATGGTTTTGAACCACTCACAAATGAAGAGTTTATTTACCCGAATAGTGCTCAATAAAAATTACCTGAACGTTATTTAAATAAAACCCTATGAAGATGATATCTTTTATACTATTTTTGACTAGTGATTTTAATTTTTATACATTAGTTTTGCGCTCACCAAATTTTAGCACCATTGCTGGATATTGGCGATCATTAGAATTCAAAATAATTTTTGGTACTAATTTTGAATTTAGCTTTTATTTTTTTATTAGTTAAATTGTCTTCAAGATTTCTTTTGTAGTACCTGACAAGTACTAGGGTGAACGATTTGAAGAAAATATTCCTGATATTAAAGTCTAAGTGCTGAAAAGATGGAACACAACCAGCCTAAGAAAATATTTACAGTGTTAGCAATTGAATATTATCAAAAGTCTGCTATTTTTTTTAAAAATAGTGGAAATCATCAATTGTTTGATTGTTAAGCAGGTAACCATTCCTCCTGTGGTTCAACCTTTGAAAACTCATATTCTGTTTCTAGTCTTTATATGTATGAGATTTTATATGGGCACAATCTTAACTCTAGATGGAAGGGATACCCTGATTATGACAAGAATGAAAGTGAAGTGAGACAACCACCTCAAGTGGAGAAGGGTAGTTTAGAAGAGCATATGTATAAATTTATGGAAGTTGCTGAAGAGAGATTTATACGGAATAATTCATCCATTAAGAATCTGACAATGTAAGCGAGTCAATTAGTACATATAATGTTAAAAAACTCGTTGCATTTTTAGGATGAATATATGAAGGAGATACCTTATGAGAATGAGCCTACCCAAGAGGATGAACATTTACAGAGAGAACTTCCCACTCAGAAAGAGGAGTCTGATTCAATTGAGATGATTGAAGATAAGGCTTTGGTTAACTGTGAAGCAATAGAAGAAAAATTCAGACCCCCTCCATCCTTCCACACGTGCAATCTTTATTAGAAGAGAAATAATTCGTCCCGGACATATAGCAAGAATATTCCCATAAAACTTTTTCTTTGATTTCTTGTTCTAACCCTGACCGTCTGAATTTTATTCTTGAAAATTTGCAGGAAGATGCATGGATTGATTATGTGAAAGAATGCAGAAACAAGTTGAGGACCTTCCTGCATAAACAACACTCAAAATGAGACCAAGAAAGAATAAAAATAACGGTCTTAGATGTATCCTCAGAAAAAGTTGGCCTAATGAGCTCCATAAAGAATTTCAAGAAGAGAAGATGAGGAATGAATTCCGAACTGGGAGTTCGATTTTTTTTTAGGCAAAAGAGGTCACTAAGAAGATTTCCTAGTGACTAATATATAAAAAGTTCAACCAAATAAGTCTTACAATGTGTAACTAAACAGGAAATTCACAACATAAAACTAACGTCAACATGTCCTAAATTGACTCTAAATGACTAACAAAAATCCTATTAGTAGCAAAGGTCTTCAAATTAATCGTATCAAATGTAAAAATGTCACCGCAACAACGTCCAAATGTCGTGGTGTGATGCCACATCAGAACACCTACAAAGCTCTCACCAGGTGCTACAGAATCAAAACCAAATGAACTACTAGTCAATGCAACTAAGGACCAAACAATGTGATTCTTGCCGAAGATCAACTCGAAGCTCATTACATGCTAATCCTCAACCAAAGTGTGCGGAAAAGTAAGGCCTCCATGCTGCATAAACATGAGACAATGTGAACCCAAAACTCCTATCAAATCCCTTCCAATAGAATGAACACTACCAAACAATGTTGATACCACCAATTGGAAAGAATTTAATAGAAGGCCAATGTAGAACAAGAGTAATCCCCCATATATATTTCAAAGAATCAAATCTTTAAAGACAACATGATTCTGGTCCATGAGATAATATTCAACACCCATGTTGGCCGTGTCACTCCAAACATCACACCAAGGTTTCACACAAGTGACATACTGTCTCGCGCTCATCCGTGTCATGACCCTAATTTTTCACCTTAGGATGTCGTGATGACACCTAGTCTCTAAGATTAGGTAAGCCTAAACATACATTTAAAAACAGCAAAAATAATAATTTAAACTATTAAACCATCATCATGAACCCCAATAGATACAACTGAAAAATAACTCTACAAAATCTGGTGGAACTGAGTCATAAACTCTACAAGAGTATACTAGAATTCTCGAAATACAATACTTTTTTTGGAACAAGAGATAACATTAATAAAACTAAAAGCAGAAGGTGACTTTGAGGCCTGCGAACGTCGAATAGGTGTACCTTGTAATCTCTGGAGATTGCTAATTAACACTACAAAAAACAATAGTGTTTACCGACGGATTAGCGACAGATTCAAGTTTGTCTCTAAAATGCTCGTAGCTAGGCTTATAGCGACGGAAAATACCAAACCCTCGCAGAATTAGCGACGGATGAGCGACAGAATATATCTGTAGCAAAGTTTTGCGATGGAAATAACCGTCGCTATATTGCTTGTTTCTGTCGCTATTTTGACAACTTTTGTCACTAGAATACATAACAAAATTCGTCGTTTGTTCTTACTAGCGATGAAATCGTCCGTCACTAGTCGTGTTATAGCTAATTCTCCCTACTTTTTGCAACAAAAACCTTTTGTAGCCAATTCGTCGCAAGATTTAATTTTATGCGGTAATTTTAGCTGCATAAAGTATTCGTCGCTAATTTATTTTTAATCTATTGCTAATTTTTTAAAATCCTTTTTATTTATTATTTTAAATGTACTCTGTTCAAGCATATTACATAAAAGCTATTAAATATACTTAATAAAAAGTTAATGATATTAATATAAATTAACAATATATTCAACAAGGTCCAAAATATATAACATACTGCATATAACGGTATCGTTAAGTACAAAAAATCCACAAGGACCAACAATAAAGTCCAAACAAAATAGGCTAACTATGTGAGGCTGGAGAGTTACGGTCATCATCAAAACCCAATGCATGAACCTCATCAATGTTAGCAGCAATAGAAGATGTAGGAACTATAGGTGCCATATCTGATGGGTGGTTGGTAAGATCAGTATTTGGCTGATGCGAGGGTAAGGAAACTAATTCACGTACCCGCTCAACGATTACAGGAACTATATGATCTGTCAGTGCAGGAATCAATCGCATCACTAACTCATCCAGATTCCCTGTCGGTGTTGATTGAGCATTTGGAGGTGTTGCTGACGATGTAGCATCAGATCCAAAAGAGTCATGAAGATTTGGCCCGTAGTAGCATTTTGCTTGAGATCCAAGACCATATACTCTTCTTGTTTTTTCTCCTACCGCGGCTTGAGTCTGTGTTTGTTATTGTAATATCTCCTGATATTTTTCCTGTAGAAGAGTTAATAATTAGTGAAATAGAAAAACTAAAGAATATTGAGCATTCAATTTACAAAATGAAAAAATATATGAAAGTAAAGCCAATAAAATTATTTAAAAAGTTATCTTACATATACGATTCGGGATTTCTCAAGCAACAAAAGATTTTCCATCATTACCATGTGTATGGACGTGCAAATGCAACTCACTTGGTATTGGATCTCGACCCTTTTTAACAGCCTATACAAAAGTTATTCAATTAAGAAGATTGGCAACGAACACAGAGGCAGAAGAACTGGCATTACTGGAGGCATTACGTTATTGTTCTCAACTTAGTTTTAATAGACTTTGGATAGAAACTGACTCATTGTAGACGATGGAATCAACTACTGCTATAATAACACACATCTTTAGGGAAGGGAATAGGTTGGCAGATCATTTGGCCAATTGTGCTCTAGCTTATGGCCCAATAGAGTGTGATAGCTTTGACCAATTAGATGTGCAAGGAAAGAGGATAGTGAATGATGACAAGAGCCAATGTCCATATTTGAGAATAAGGGTAAAGAGGAACTCGATAGACAGAAAATTACAAGGCTGAAGGGCATGGACAAGGAACAGGACAACTCTATTAGACATCATGTTCAAATCCTTGTGAAGGAGAACATGATATCTACTGTTACAACTAACGATGATATCTTTCTTGCAGGAGGCACTACTGTTGCATCGACTTATCAGTCAGTAATGGTAAGCACAAAGGAGGAACAAAGGACATATGGGAAGACAAATCAAAGACCCAGTATTAGATGGCTAATCAACTTCTACGGCCATACCATTGGTATCTCAGCAGAGAGGATCACAATCACTGGAAGTCATGGAAAGTATATTACAGTTTGGGATATTGTGATAGTGTGCAGCAAACTATCAATGTACATCAGCAAGACTGCACACCAGCACAGGCATCAGTATAAATGGATAGTAGAACACAGGGGGAGGACACGCGAAAACTGCTGGGATATGCTGGTCCAACAAAGGACAGTCACTATATCTGGGAATGCTCTAAAATGGAAAAAGGTCCGGGCAAACTATCCTGGAACATCGAACATTAGAGCTCCTAAGATACGAGGTGCAGTTGCAGCTACACGCGATGAATGGGTAGTGCATAGAAATTTTATCATGGAACTTCAGAGAACTTTACAACAACACAAGCTGGATGCCATGCCATGGTATTACTGGATAGTTGATGGAACGATAGGGTATGTGCACAAATGCTGGACAGTGGAAACACTGAGCGATAACTTTGGCATGGACATGGTATATGACAATGCAGCTACTGAATTGGAATGTGATCAACATAAGAAAGTATCTCCTACATATGTCAAATGCAACGATTCAAAAGAAAAGGAGTTGAAACACCACAGATATATATGCTGGAAAGATGCAGACAGTGATTGGAAAAGAAGATTAATGGACTCAATGTGGAAATCACTAAGTTGAGATTCAGATTCGAATGAGATTGCCAAAAAAAAAAGGTTCGATTTTCAGATTCAAATGAGATTCAGATTCAGATTCGAATTAGAGCAAACTTAAATGAGATTTTCAGATATTTTATATACACTTACAAGTCTCTTGCGATGCTCCCCAACACTGATAGAGCCACCTATGTGAGTCCCAGTGGCAACTCCGCTCCCAGCACAACGATATTTTGCATTTATTTCTCACTTTTCAACACACTTAGGATCTTTCCAAAGTCTCATCCAACTTTGCCACGCATTATTTGGAATAGAGTCCGGTTGCACCCCAATTGATTTTAGTTTGCTAACAAAATCACTGTATCTTTTTGCTGCCCTACGCTCTCATTGGTCCCGCTCAACACTATCAATTGAAGAATCCTAGTAGAATGCCTTCTGAAATAATTTTATAAAGTAATAACATTAATAAGTTACATATAAAAGTTAATATACTTTCTAAATCCAATTATGATTAATTATACCTTGAATTCTCCAAAATAATTTTTTTTATCTCATCTGAGACGCTTTTCCAGTTGACTCAATTAGGATCAAGTTCATGCTTGAAAGACTTAGCTATACACTTAGAGCATTCATATGAAGGCTCTAACCTAAACAAATTAGAAGATATTATTTAAAGGCATACCATATATCAATAAAAATATACCAAAAATAATAGTACAAGTATGGACTAACCCTGTAGGAGAAATAGTAAGAAGCGTCTGCGGCCTGCGGGTACTGCTACACTCAGTTTTTCCTATTATGTTGCTTTGAGAAGATGTACCCTCGCCTATTGTGTTGCTCTGATTAGGGGTATTTTGAGATGGTTCCAAATTAATAGTTGGGGTACTACTATGACCTGATGTTTGAATAGGTGGCGTACTACTAGGACCTAATGTTTGAACTTGATTGATGTGATCTGGTCGATCCGAGGAACTCGTACCACCTTGTTGAGGACTAATTGTGAGAATGGGAATAGTAGGCATATTTTTACGAGTAGCCAAATTACCCCTAACTGAAGATTTACCTACACGGCTTGCGCTACCTCGACCACTACCTCGAGGCATATCTACAAAATAAATAAATAAATAAATAAATAAATAAATAAATAAATAAATAAAAGAAGAATATGAAACAATGCATATGTAAATAACATATGGCTTATGAAGCTTCAAAATAAAATGTTCTACTAAAGACAATATCAGAAAGACACTATTAAATTGATACAAAGAGACATAACACAATAAAAAGAATATCTACACTATCCAATGCTTGAACTACTCACTGAATTATTGAATTTGATAACTTCTTTAGACCAAAATATAACAATCTTAGCTCCAATTAATTCTTAATTTAGACAGATTAATCAAGTAACACTATTAAATTGATAATAAATATTATTCTACTGCTACAAAAAAAGAGTCAGACTAATGTAAAAAGAGGCATAATACAACGTAAGCTAGAAGAGTATTATACCATTTAGATTACTACAAACGTGATATTCGATTTAATTCTCTATATATTATACTACAAAATAGATACATGACTTATAACATACCACACAGATTACTAGAAAAATAAAACTCAATAAAAATATAGTAGTGCATTTTTATCAACACACTAGTCATCATCTGTTTCTTCTTCAAACTCTTCCTCATCATCCTCCTCATTATCATCCTCAGTTTCATACTCGTCTTCTGAAGATTCTTTTTTGAATTCTTGATGCTCTATCAATAATTCATCATCAATGGGTTCAACCATTTCAATTACATCCCCATTTGGATCATGTAAGATTATATTCTCATCAGTGTTGAAATTCATATCTATCAAATGGACTTCCACTTCTTCAACTTGGAATGGAAGATTCGGTTCTGGAGTTGATGTTATTGCCCTCATCAGGAAGTTCAATAACATCCCGAGGTTTAACTTTCAAAATAACTACCCAATCATCATTGTCCTTTTTCGTGCTAGGATAAGGCACATAACCTCGGTAGTATGAGTACACCACAATGGTACCCAGTAAGTATCAAGCATAACCTTAGTGAGAAGTGACGAGGCCAGGTCAAGACACCTACTAGGATAAGAAATCCTAACAGAATATAGCATAGTCTAATAATGGAAAGCGTGGAAGTAAATGACAGATAAGCAGTAATAATATAAGCTAACAACGGAAATTTAAGCGGTAAAGGCAACAAGTAGTGAACACAAGATGAAACAATACGTAGTCAAAACATGGACTAATACCAATGAGATAATGAATATAACAACAAGAAATGTTCAACCAACAAGCCTCCTTTAGCATGGAATGTACAACAAGAATCACAGCTGAGGTACCGCTTCATATTCACATTTCACAATATTCAATCACAATTTATCCTTATATCACCGCGTGAGTCTTATATTTAGTTTTGAAAATCATTTTTTCCGAAATAGCTACTCGTATTTTAGCACCCTTATCTCCCCGTGTGGCTTCATGTAATTTCCTTACTAGAAACATACTATAAATACCCACCTTATCTCACCGCATGCGTATCAACCCCTATCCTTATATCACCCCATGAGTATCAATGTCACAACACAATATTCAATTCGCACCACATGTGTCCATATACCACAACGCTTGCAAAAATCAACATTACCGATGTCATCACAACCTATAGCCCATGGCTCAATTACAATATGCATAAGAATCTCAATAACAACAAAATAAATGAGGAATGCTCAACAATTAACAACTTCAAGCTCAATGTTATAATGGCTTCTACAACTCCAAAATAAATATCTCAATAAGAAGATATTCCACGAAATAACAATTTCAAGTATGAGTAATTTAACAAATAAGGATTAACAAGACAATAAGAGATGTAGTAACTTCAACTAAAGCATATAAGAAAAATTACAACAATAAAGGGTATAAGAAATGCTAACAACATCAATTAGAACATGTAAGAGTAAATTTAACAACAAGAGTTGTAACATGTTATAACAATTTCAAGAAAAGGCATGGAAGAAATCTAAAAGTATAAACCGGTCCAAATACCACAAATAAAACGTGTACTCACTCGTCACCTTGTGTACATGTCTTCCACATAGTACAATTAATACAAATAACCCAAATCCTAAGGGTTAGTTCTCCATACAAAGTTAGGCAGGATACTTAACTCAACTAGGCCAAAGCAACCCTCGAATATAGATTTTCCTCTAAAATTCGCCTCCACACGGCTCAAATCTAACAAAAAATAACTTATTATCATCAAACGATGCAAGGGAAACGAACTACAATAGATAAAGCTTTAATCTTTACACAATTCCCAAAAAGTCAATAAAAGTTAACCCCCGGCCTGCCCGGTCAAAACCCGGGTCCAAGGATAGATTCCGACTACCCATAACCCCATGAGGCCACATATGTGTTTTGTTTTCAAATCCTAGTCCAAATCGACTCCTAAAACTCACTTCTTCATTTTTCAAAAACATGTCAAAAATCCCCAATTTCCCTCTTTGATTCTCATGAATTGGATGTTAAAGCTAAGATATAATAATAAAATATAGTTGAAAATTGATTAAAATTACTAACCCAATGTTTGTAGATGAAAATCCCCTCTATAAATCGCCTCCTACCGAGTCTAGGGTTCTAAGATATGAAAAATTAGACCTAAATCCCGACTTTTCTAACTTTTGTTCAGTTGCAGATGTCGCAATTGCGACACAGGATTCGAAATTGCGAACCCTCGAAATTGCAAAGATTTTCTCGCAAAAGTGGATACTAACAGCCTATGGTATAAGTCGTAAATGCGACAATGGGTTCGCAAATGCGAACCCTATTCCCATCACAAATGCGACACTGTTATCGCAAATGCGATCCTACCTTGCCCAGGTACTACTTCGCAATTAGAAAAAGAGTATCGCAACTACGATACTTGAGCCTCGCTTTCCATGCTCGAAATTGCGAGGCTGGTGCTTGCAATTGTGATATCATTGCACCAACACACCAGAAAATCCTATTTCAGTCCAAACCATGCCGAAACGCGTAAGAAATTCATCCGAGCCCCCGGGCTCCAAACGAAACATCCACAAGAGTCCAAAAATATCATATGAACTTGCTTGCGCGATCAAAATACAAAAATAACATCTAGAACTACGAATCGAACATCAAAATGCATGAATTTCAAAGAAAAGTTTAAGAATCTCTAAAGTTGCAACCAAGCGTCATAATCCTATCAAATCAACTCCAAATGACACGAAATTTTACAGACAAGTCCTAAATAGCATAATGGACTTTTTTCAAGTCCCAAAATCAAATTCCGAACCCAATAGCCAAAAGTCAACCTAGAGTCAAACTTAGAAAATCTTCTAAACCTCAAATTAAAAACTTTCGGCAAAATAACACAAATCAACCTAAGGACCTCCGAATTCGATTTTGGGTATATGCCCAAGTAAAATATCATGATACGAACCTATCAGAGCCATCAAAATACTATTCCATGGTCGTTTGCATAAAAGTCAAACTATTGTCAATATTTCTAACTTAGGCTTCTAAGCCAAGAACCAAAGAGTCCAAATCAACACAAAACCTTTCTGGAACGCAACTAACCAACCCCACAAGTCATAAAGTCAAAATTTCACATGTGTGAAGTATCAAAAGGGAAAACGGGGTGCAAATACACAAAACGATCGGTCAGGTCGTTACATTCTCCCCTTGTTAAAATAAAGTTTTGTCCTCGAACGTGCATAGAGACGTACCTGAAGTGATGAAAATATGAGAATAATGACTCCACATGTCGTGCTCGGTCTCCCAGGTCGCCTCTTCAACCAAATGATCCCTACATTGGACCTTCACTGAAACAATACTCTTTGACCTCAACTTTTGGACTTGTCTATCCAATAGAGCCACCGACTCTTCAATATAAGTCAAATCCTTATCCAATTAGACTGAGCTAAAATCTAAAACATGGGACGGATCACCATAATAGTTTCGGAGCATAGAAACATGCAATACCAGGTGAACTACTAATAGGTTGGGTGGCAATGCAAGCTTATAGGCCACCTCACCAACCCTCGCAAGGATCTCAAAACAACCGATATACCTAGGATCAACTTGCTCTTCTTCCCGAACCTCATCACACCTTTCAGGGGTGAAACCCGCAGCACAACCCTCTCTCCCACCATAAATGCTACATCACGAGCCTTTTGATCGGCATAACTCTTCTGCCTAAACTGAACCGTACGAAGTCGATCCTGAATTAACTTGACTTTCTCCAAGGCATCTTGAACTAAATTGGTGCCCAACAACCTAGCCTCCCTCGGCTCAAATCAACCAACTGGAAAACGACACCGCCTCCCATATAGGGCCTCATAAGGAGCCATCTGAATACTTGATTGGTAGTTGTTGTTGTGGGCAAACTTAGCAAGCGGTAAAAACGGATCCCAAGAACCTCCGAAATCCATAACACAAGCGCATAGCATATCCTCCAAAATTTGAATGGTGTGCTCATGCTGTCCGTCCATCTGGGGGTGAAATGCTATGCTTAACTCAACCCATGTGCCTAACTCACGTTGTACAGCTCTCCAATAATATGATGTGAACTACGTGCCTCTATTGGAGATAATGGACACCGGCATGCCATGGAGATAAATAATCTCCCGAATATAGATCTGAGCCAGCTACTCTAAAAAATAGGTGGTCACTATCGGATTGAAGTATGCTGACTTGGTCAGCCTATCCACAATCACCCACACTGCATCAATTTTCTTCAAAGTCCGTGGGACCCTAACAACGAAATCCATGGTAATACGCTCCACTTCCACTCGGGAATCTCAAGCCTATGAAGCAAACCGCCCATCCCCTGATGCTCGTACTTCACCTGCTGACGTTTCAAGCACCGAGCCATATACTCCACTATATATTTCTTCATTCTTCTCTACCAGTAGTGTTGCCTCAAATCCTAATACATCTTAGCAGCACCCGGATGAATGGGCTACCGCAAACTGTGGGCCTCCTCAAGAATCAACTCATGCAGCCTATCTACATTGGGCACACATATCCGGCCCTGCATCCGCAACACCCCGTCATCTCCAATGGAAACCTCCTTGGCATCGTCGTGTTGTACCGTGTCCTTAAGGACAAGAAAATAGGGGTTGTCATACTGACGCTCTCTGATGCGATCATATAAGGAAGGCCGAGAAACCACGAGAGCTAGAACCCTACTAGGCTCCAAAACATCTAATATCATGAACCGATTGGACAACGTCTGAACATCCAATGCAAATGTTCTCTCCCCAGCTAGAATATAAGTCAGGCTACCCATATCTCTGCCTTCATACTCAAGGCATCAGCCACCACATTAACCTTCTCGAGATGGTATATAATGGTGATATCATAGTCTTTTAACAGTCTAACCACCTCCGCTGCCTCAAGTTCAAATCCTTTTACTTAAACATGTGTTGTAAACTTCAATGATTTCTGAATACCTCGCAAGAGATACCGTAGAGATAATGCCTCAAAATCTTAAGACAATAGCAGTCAACTCTAGATCATGAACATGGTAGTTCTTCTCATGGGGCTTCAACTGGTGCGAAGCACAAGCAATCACCCTACCCTCCGGCATTAAGACACACCCATTACCAATCCGCAAAGCATCACAATAAATTGTATATGACCCTGATGTTGAAGGCAAATCCAGAACTGGAGCCATGGCAAAGGCAGTCTTGAGCTTCTAAAAGCTCACCTCACACTCATCGGACCACCTAAATGGAGCACCGTTCTGGGTCAATCTGGTCAAAGGTGCGGTAATGGACATGAAGCCCTCCACAAAATGGCGATAATACCCGCCAACCCAAGAAATCTCCGGATCTCAGCAGCTAATGACGGTCTAGGCTAACTCTGAACTTCCTCGATCTTCTTTGGGTCTACCTTGATCACCTCACTAGATACCACATGACCCAAAACCGCAACCGAATCAAGCCAAAATTCACACTTTGAGAATTGTGCATATAACTTCTTCTCCCTTAAGGTCAGGAGCACGATCCTCAAATGCTGGTCGTGATCGTCCCGGCTACGAGAATATACCAAGATGTCGTCAATAAAAACAATGATGAATTAGTCAAGATATAGCTAGAATACACTGTTCATCAGGTGCATGAATACTGGTGGAGCGTTGGTCAACCCAAATGACATCACAAGGAACTCATAGTGACCATACTGAGTCCTAAAAGCAATCTTTGAAAGGTCTGAATCTCGAATCTTCAGCTGGATGATACCTCGACCCAAGTCAATCTTCGAGAACACTCTGGCACACTGAAGCTGGTCAAATAAGTCATCAATGTGTTGTAATGGGTAATTGTTCTTTACTATTACTTTGTTTAGCTGCCTATAATCAATGCACATCTGCATAGATCCATCTTTCTTCTTCGCAAACAAATCGGAGCACCCTAAGGTGAAACACTAGGCCGGACGAAACCCTTATCAAGCAACTCTTGAAGATGCTCTTTCAACTCCATAGGTGCCATACGATATGGTGGAATAGAAATGGGGTGAGTACTTGGAAACAAGTCAATACCAAAATCGATATCTCTATAGGGCGGCATGCCCGGAAGTTCATCTGAAAATACATCTGGTAAATCTATCACTACCAAAACTAACTCATTTGTAGGAGTATTGACACTAATATCTCTCACAAATGCTAAGTATGCATCACACCCCTTCTCAACCATCCGTTGTGTCTTAAGAAAGGACGCAACCCTGCTAGGAATATAATCCAATGCACCCCTCCACTCCAATCGGGACAAACCGAGCATTGCCAGTATCACAGTCTTTGCGTGACAATCCAGAATAGCATAATTGGGCGACAACCAGTCCATGCCCAAGATCACATCAAAGTCTACCATATTGAGTAACAATAGATCAACTATGGTCTCAAACTCACCAATGACAACTAAACATGACCGGTAAATACGGTCTACAATAATAGAATCTCCCACATGCGTGGACACATATACATGATAACTGAAATAACCACTAGATATATCCAAATACGGAGAACAGTAAGATGATACATATGAATAAGTGGATCCCGAATCAAATAAGACTGATGCATCCCTATGACAAATCGGAACCATACTTGCGATGACAGCATCCGATGCAACTGCCTCCATCCTACCTAGAAAAGCATAGAAACGCGTTTGACCTCCCCCTAGGGCAACCTCTACTCGCCTGACCTCCACCCCTAGTTGGTGGGGTAGGTGGAGCGGCAACCATGGCCTGCAAACCCTATGGACCATATGGAATCTGTGGAGCATGTGTAGCGTGTGGAGGTGCACCCCTCCTGAGTCTAGGGCAGTGCCTCACCATATGCCCATCACCACATTCAAAGCAAGCTCTGAGTGGGCGTGGATACTAAAACTAACCCTGGCCTGGTCGGCAGGACTGACCGCTGAAGGCACCCCGTGCAGGAGGTGCACTAGAAAGTGGATTAGCATAATGGGCAACCTGGGTCCTCGGAATAGCGGGAGCACCGCTAGTAGCTGGAAGTGCTGAATGAACGCTCATATAACTTCTACCATGACGGGCTGCAACTGGAGCGCGGGCACCACTATATCCTCCTGAATCTCGAGGCCTCTTGGCTTCCCTGTCCTCCCTCTCATGGCCTCGCATACCCTCCAACCTTCGTGCGATCTCTACCAATTGCTGATACGGAGTATCTGTCTCCAACTCTCAAGCCATGCTGAATCTACCACCATAGTTGAGCCCCTCGATGAATCTGCGGACTCGCTCTCTGACTGTAGAAACCAAGGTAGGTGCATATCGGCACAACTCACTGAATCTGATAGAATACTCTGACACTGTCATAATGCCTTAATGCAGCTGCTCAAACTTTGTGTGCCATGCATCCCGAATAGTCTGGGGAACGAACTCTCTCAAAAACATCTCTGAAAATTGAGCCCAAGTGAGTGGGGCTGCATCAACTGGTCTTCCCTCATGATAAGCCTGCCACCACTGATACGCTGCTCCTGACAGCTAAAATGTTGTAACAGTGACTCGGCTCACCTCCATTATACCCATGGTACGGATAATACGGTGGATCTTCTCTAGGAAACCCGGTAGCTATGCCATTGAAAGTAGGAGAATCATACTTCTTGAACCTCTCAAGTCTCTTCTTCTCCTCCTCACATGCCATTGGCCTGGCCTCAGGCTGAACCATAATAATTGTCTGTGCTGGCATGACACTTGGGACCTGATCCATGTGGACCCACTGCTCTATGGTACGGGACGCGGGAGTATGAGCTCCTCCCCTAGCCTGAGATGTGGCTGGTGCAAGGGGAATCAATCTCGCCTGAGCTAAGGTGCAGAACATGATCAAAAACTGTGCTAGGGTCTCCTAAAGTATAGGGCCAGTAACAGGCCCCTCGGGTGCCTGTCCCCCAATCGGAGCTATTGGTGGCTCCTCTGTCGCTACTCAGACAGGTGCTCTAGCTGCACCACGTGCCCCTCCTCAGCCTCTGCCCCGACCTCGACCTCATGTGACTCTAGTAGGGGGCGCGAGTGTTTGATCATTGGATCCAGCAGTGCGTGTCCTCACCATCTGTGAGAGAATAGAAAGGCAAAGATTCAGATTTCGAAGTCAACCAATATGCATGATAAGGAATCAAAGGAGTGGAATTTCCTAACAATTTTGTAGCCTCTCGAAGATACATACGTCTCCCTACTGATCCACAAGACTCCACTAAACTTTCCTATGACTACCTATGAACCTAGTGCTGTGATACCAACTTGTCAATACCCCAATTTCCTACCTTAGGATGTCGTGATGGCACCTAATCTCTAAGACTAGGTAAGCCCCGTGTGGCTTCATGTAATTTCCTTACTAGAAACACACTATAAATACCCACCTTATCTCACCGCATGCGTATCAACCCCTATCCTTATATCACCCCATGAGTATCAATGTCACAACACAATATTCAACTCGCACCACATGTGTCCATATACCACAACACTTGCAAAAATCAACATTACCGATGTCATCACAACCTATAGCCCATGGCTCAATTACAATATGCATAAGAATCTCAATAACAACAAAATGAATGAGGAATGCTCAACAATTAACAACTTCAAGCTCAATGTTATAATGGCTTCCACAACTCCAAAATAAATATCTCAACAAGAAGATATTCCACGAAATAACAATTTCAAGTATGAGTAAGAGAATATACAACAATAAAGGGTATAAGAAATGCTAACAATATCAATTAGAACATGTAAGAGTAAATTTAACAACAAGAGTTATAACATGTTATAACAATTTCAAGAAAAGGCATGGAAGAAATCTAAAAGTATAAACCGGTCCAAATACCACAATTTCAAGAAAAGGCATGGCATCCAGCACGGGCAGATGTACTTGGATATGCACAAAAATGTGTAAAAGCGTAGTATGAGTACACCACAACAGTAGCCAGTAAGTATCAAGCCTAACTTTGGTAGAGTAGTGACGAAGTCAGGTCAAGACACCTACTAGGATAAGAAAGCCTAACAGAATATAGCATAGTCTAATAATGGAAAGCATAGAAATAAATGATAGATGAGTAGTTCAATAATATAAGCTAACAACTAAAAGTTAAGCGGAAAAGGCAACAAGTAGTGAACACATAATGAAACAACTTGTAGTCAAACACAGACTAATGCCAGTGAGATAATGAAGAAAACAACAAGAACTATTCAAACAACAAGACTCCTTTAGCATGGAATGTACAACAAGAATCACAACTGAGGTACCGCCTCATATTCACATTTTACAATATCAATCACAATCTTTCCTTATATCACCGCGTGAGCCTTACATTTAGTTTTGAAAATAATTTTTCCCAAAATAGCTACACGCGTTTTAGCCCCCTTATCTCACCGCATGGCTTCAAGTAATTCCCTTACTAGCTACATGCGTATAAATTCCCACTTTATCTCACTGCATGCGTATCAACCACTATCCTTATATCACCACATGCGTATTAATGTCACAACACAATATTCAACTCACACCACATATGCCGATATGCCACAACACTTGCCAAAATCAACAATATTGATGTCATCACAACCTATAGCCCATGGCTCAATTACAATGTGCATGAATCTCAATAACGACAAAATAAATGAGGAATGCTCAACAATTAACAACTTAAACCTCAATATGATAATGGCTTCCACAACTTCAACATCAATAACTCAATAAGAAGATATTCCACGAAATAACAACTTCAAGTAAGAGTAATTTAACAAATAAGGATTAACAAGACAATAACAGAGGTAGTAACTTCAACTAAAGCATATGAGAGCAATTATATCAATAAAGGGTATAAATAATGCTAACAACATCAACTAGAACATGTAAGAGTAAATTTAACAACAAGAGATGTAACATGTTATAACAATTTCAAGAAAAGGCATGGAAGAAATCTTAAAGTCTAAACCGGTCCAAATACACATATAGCCAGTGTACTCATTTGTCACCTTGTATACATATATTTTCCACATAGTACAATTAACACAAAAAATCCAAATCCTAAGGGGTAGTTCCCCACACAAAGTTAGGTAAGATACTTACCTGAACTAGGCCAAATCAGCCCTCGAATATAGCTTTTTTCCTAAAATTCGCCTTCACACGGCTCAAATCTAACCAAAAATAACTTATTATCATCAAACGATGCAAGGGAAACAATTTACAATAGATAAAGCTTTGAGCTTTACACAATTCCCAAAAAGTCAACAAATATTAACGCCGGGCCCTCCCGGTCAAAACCCGGGTCCAAGCGTGGATTTCGACTACCGATAACCCCATGAGTCCACATATATATTTTATTTTCAAATTCGAGTCTAAATCGACTCTTAAAACTCAATTTTTTATTTTTCAAAAATCTTGAAACAAATCCCCAATTTTCCCACTTTCATTCTCATGAATTTGATGTTAAATCTAAGATATAATAAATAAATATAGTTATAAATTGATTAGAATCACTTACCCAATGTTTGTTGATGAAAATCCCCTCTCCAAATCGACTTCTACCGAGTCTAGGGTTCTAAGATATGCAAAAATTAGACCTAAATCCCGACTTTTCTAAGTTTTATTCCGTTGCAAAAGTTGCATTTGCGACACAAGGTTCGCAATTCCGAACTCTCAAAATTGTGAAGATTTCCTCGTGAAAACGGCTACTAATAGCCTAAGGGATAAGTCGAAAATGCGATAATGGGTTCGCAAATGCGAACATTGTTCCCATCGCAAATGCGACACTGTTTATCGCAAATGCGATCCCACCTTGTCCAGGTACTACTTTTCAATTGCGAAAAAGGTATCGCAATTGAGATACCTGAGCCTCCCCTGCCATGCTCGCAATTTCATGGTTGGTGCTCGCAATTGAGACATCAGAGCACCAGCACACCAGAAAATCCTATTTCAGTCCAAACCATGCAGAAACGCGTCTGACTGAAACTCATCCGAGCCCCCGGGGCTCCAAAGTAAACATCCACACCAGACCAAAAATATCATACGAACTCGCTCGCAGGATCAAAACACAAAAAAACATTTACAACTCTGAATCGGACATCAAAACGCATGAATTTTAAAGAAAAGTTCAATAATCTCTAGAATTGCAACCAAGCGTCCGAATCCTATCAAATCAACTCCAAATGACACAAAATTTTGCATATAAGTTCTAAATAGCATAATAGACCTATTCTAAGTCCTACAACAAAATTCCGAACCCGATATCCAAAAGTCAACCTACGGTCAAACTTGGGAAATCTTCTAAACCTCAAATTACCAACTTTTGGCAAAACAACACAAATCAACCTATGCACCTCCGAATTCGATTCCGCGCATACGGCCAAGTAAAAAATCCCGATACGAACCAATCGGAGCCATCAAAACACCATTCCATGGTTATTTTCACAAAAGTCAAACTTTGGTCAATATTTCTAACTTAGGCTTCTAAGCCAAGAACCAAAGGGTCCAAATCAACACAAAACCTTCCCGGAACAAAACTAACCAACCCTGCAAGTCATAAAGTCAAAGATTACACATGCGTGAAGCATCAAAAAGGGAAATGGGGCGCAAATACATAAAACAATTGGTTGGGTCTTTACATCCGGACAAATGTCTTCATTGTATCCAATCTTTTGCAGCCACAATGCGTATGTTAGGGACTTGAGATTTATCAATAGTGAGTAGTTTCCTTACCTCACTAGGCATATATATGAATGGTCCAAAATTAATGGCATCTCTCCCTAAACTTGTATTATGTTCAACTTGATTGACCAACGCCGTAGAGACATTAGCATGCATGTAGAAGGAAGTCTGTCTCTATTAACATTTTTCCCCGATGACTTCTCAAACCTTGCAATACACCCATAATCTTATCTAAGGAATCCTTATTAGCCGATGCATAAATGATGTATCATCCGCATGCGCTATATGATTTAATTCAACACTCCATTTTGGTATTCCAAACCCATTGAGCTTTTATCCATGAATAAGAAATTTAATTCTCTAGTAGAATGAAAGATCACTTTGCTTCACATCATGAGTAGAATGAAAGAATTCGTTAGCCTGACCATTGAGCAACACCGAATACCATTTGTTTGCTAATAACCGTCATACCATATGAATAGAAACTTTAGCAAATCCCATCTTCTCTAGTACTCGATAGTTACCTCTATGAAACCCTATCTTAAGACTTGTCCATGTCAAGCTTAATTACCATATTGGCTGGTTTACCTCTTAACCTTATGTATGTAATAATCTCTTGGGTAAATAGCACATTCTCAATAATGTTCCTCCCTTTGAGAAAATCGGACTGGTTTTTAGAGACAATAGATGGTAGGATACCATCAAGTTTGTCATGAACCACTCTTGAAATAACCTTATTTATGAAATTTCCAAGGCTAATCAGCTTCATATCCAAATATGTGTGAACTACAGGATTCTTCGGCAAGATAACCAAGTTTGTGTGTGATGGATTTCTGCAAAGTGTGTCCATTATGGCCCTCACAATATTCTACACATCCAAACCAACAACCTCCCAACAATATTGATAGAACAACCCAAAAATCCATGCGGTCCACCCGCACTTGGACCGCTAAGTTCAAAAACTACCTTTTTCACATCCTCCAAAGATCATATCACACAAAATTTTAAGTTGGTTTCATGTGTGACCAGTTTTGGGACATGTTCTAGCAGAGAGAAGTCTTGAGGATCCTCTTCTTATGTGAACTGCTTTTGGAAGAAAAAAATAGCCTCTGAAGACATCAAATCAATATATTATAACAACGTACCCGTCGATTCTTGAATCTGCTTTAGTTGCAATATTTTCCTCCTCTCATTAACAACGTTGTGAAAAATCTGAATGTTTCTATCACCCTTCTCTTGTTAAACCCAATATTTGCTTCCAAAAATTCTCCTCAAAAATTAGATACTTCTTCAACTCGGGTTGAGCTTTATGAAGGAGTTTTCTATTTATTTCACTAGGTTCCTCCTCAATGTCACAGCCAATATCCCACCAAGTCATGATGACACCTAACTCATCCTGCTAGGTAAGCCAACTAGCATATGCCACAATCTAAATCGAAAATCATCATAATAGTATAAAAATGCAAAAATCAGTACAACTATCCCAAGGAATGGTAGTACAAGTTACGAGCCACTAATATTTAGATTTACAATGCCGGTGTGAAGAAAATACAATATCTGTTTGAATATACATAAACAGAATTAAAATGTTGAACTACCAGGAACAAGTGGTAGCTTATATCTGGAATGCTAGTGCATACTCATCCCACGGCAGCTCAGCTCCAAGATCTCCACGCAAGGTGCAGAAGTATAGTATTTTCACGACCCAAATTCTACCGTGTCATGATGGTACCTAACCCAACCCTCTAGGTAAGCTAGTGTAAAGACCTGATCAGTTGTTTTGAGCTGTAGCATCCCGTTCCGTAGTTCGAGGTCTAGAGTAGATTCATATTGTGTATTATGACTTGCGCACATGGTCAGATTTGATTTTTGGATATTTCGAGATTTATTTGGATGAGTGATTCTCATTTTAGAAACTTAAGTTGGAAATATTGACTGAGATTTGACTTATGTAAAAACGACCCCGGAATAATGGTTTGATGACTTCGCTAGGTTTGTATTGTGATTTTGGACTTCGGTGTATGCCCGAAGTTAAATTTAGAGGTACCTAGGTTGATTTGACTTGTTTTATTGAAGGTTGGCAATTTAAAGGATTAGAAATTTCTTAGGTTTGACCATGGTTTGACTTTAGGGCTATCGGGTTTGGATTTTGGTTTTGGGACTTTGAATATGTCTGTTTTGTTATTTGGAACTTGTTTGCAAAGTTTGGCGTCATTCCAAGCTTATTTGATAGGAATCATATGCGTGGTTGTGTTTTTAGAAGTTCTTGAGTTTCTTGTTAATTTCATGTGTTTTGGAGGTCCGACTCATATTTTCGAATATTATGTTTCTGGTTTAATCGTGCGAGCTAATTCGTATTACGTTTTTAGAGTTATGTCAATGTTTGGTGTGGAGCCACGAGGGCTCGGGTGAGTTTCGAATGCGTGTCGAAGTGTTTGATAGAGTTTAAGTTTTGCTAGTTTTGCACATGTGCTTCAGGTCTCACATTTGCGAGATATGGATCGCATTTGCAATTCTCGCAATTGCGAGGAAGGGTCCGTATTTGTGAGATTTGGCTGGGATCTTCTAGGTTCCCATTTGCGAACATTTTGTTCACTTTTGCAATGGGGATCTGGGCTAGGCAGCGATTGCAATTGCGATCATTTGGACGCTTTTGCGATGTGGTCTTTCTTCACATTTTGTCGCATTTGCAACATCAGCAGGACTATGAGGGATTTCACTTTTGCAATAATGCTTCGCATTTGCGGGGTTCACATTTGCGATACCTGCGACTGAACATAAAAGCTGGGAATCGGGATTTTAGCTTCATTTTCATATCTTTGAACCCTAGACTCGGTATGAAGCGATTGTGAAGAGGGATTTTCATCTACAATCATTGGATAAGTGATTTTGATTAATTTTCCACTATTTTACTTGATTATATATGAGATTTAACATCAAATTTGTGGGAATCAAAGTGCAATTTCGAGTAATTTTGTCTATGTTTTGAAAAATTTAAATTTGAGTTTTGAGAGTCGATTTGGACTCAAATTTTGAAATAAAATACATATATAGACTCGTGGGGTTATGGGTAGTCGTAATCTACCCTTGGACTCGGGTTTTGACCGAGCAAGCCCGGGGTTGAGTTTTGAGGAATTGTGCAAAGATCATAGCTTTATTTATTGGAATTAATTTCTCTTGCATTATTTGATATAATTAAGTGGATTTTGATTAGTTTTGAGCCGAGCGGAGATGAATTGTAAAGGAAAAGCTATATTTAAGTATTGATTGAGGGTTGTGAGGTAGGTATCTTGCCTAACTTTGTGTGGGGGAAACTACCCCATAGGGATTGGTTTGTTTGTACTATTTGAACTATGTGGAAGACGTGTACTTGAGGTGATGAGTGTGTACATGGCTTTATATGCGAAAATTTGACCGGCTTAGAGTCTTATGTCTCTTAGGAACACTAAATTGACGTTGCTCTATCATGTTATGTTCTTCATTGCTAAATTCACTCTTATAGGCCTTATTTGAGGTTGTTGGTTCATGTTCTATTGCCAAAAATACTCATACATACTTTAATTGGAGTTGTTGCCTCATTATTGTCATGATATCTCTTTCATAGTTGATTTATGCTTATTTCAAATCATTGTTACATGTTATCTCTTCCATAGTTGATTATTCTTTTTTGAAGTCGATGTTACATGTTATCTCTATTATTGTTGAACTACTCTTACTTGAAGTCATCATTACTTGTTATGTCTTTCACTGTTGAGCTTATCTTTCTGTTTCATTGTATTGTTGTAATTCTTGTATTGATTTACTTGTCGTACCTGTTATTCTCGTTGTACTTGGTGTTGTTTAGCCGTGGGCTATGTGTGGTTCTGGTATTGAAATTATTGTTATGGAAACGTTGTGGTATGTGAGCACATGTGGTGCGAGTTGATATATTATGTTGTTATATTTTTGGCACATACGGGATTGTTGAGAGGATTGTCGGGGTGTTTGCACGTGAGTTGTCCGTGCTATTATTATTATTGATATTTACACATGCGGTATAAAAAGGCGAGATATATATGCTGTGTTTGCACATGTGGCGAAACAAGGTGGGATAATTATTATGCGCGTGTAGCGAGACAAGGCGGGCATTTACTTTATTGTTCCGCATGCAGTGAAATAAAAGGGGCTGTGTCGAGGATGATTTGTGATGGCCTAGGAGAAATGTTATTGATGATAATTGTGTGGTTGTGTGACCTTCTTGTGTGAGTCATGCATATTACAAGTTTTGTTTTGTTGTTTCCAATATGCTACTCAGTGTCTCTGATCTTCCCTGATGATTTAAGTTGTGATAGTACACTTGCAACAAGCATACACTGTAACATGTCACCTATATCGATGCAGGAGTATGAATCTTGTTGTTTATTGATCTTGTACATGTATCCTCGTATATATGCCTTCTGTGCGTGGATTGGATTGTTGGCACGTGAGTTGTCCGTGCGGATATGTGGTATTGTTACTGTTGGCACGTGAGTTGTCCGTGCAGGTCTGAGTCATTAATGGTATTGGCACGTGAGTTGTCTGTGCAACAAGTGAGTTGTCCTTGCGGTTGTGATTGGTAATGTGGGTACGAGATGCCAAGTCATTATGATTCGTGATTTGGGAACCGCAATCGTGATTATGAGGTGTGGTATCTCGGGGTGATTCCTGCATTAACCTTTTGTAAGATCAATTGATTATTTGGTTGTTTCTTATTTTCCTTACTTGATTTCACAGGTACTTTAACTGCGTTCTGATTACTTTGCGACCTCATCACATGTTTACTCCTTGTTGCTAATCATTTCTTCTACTTTTTGTTTGCTAGCATTTCATTGTTGTTCTTACCATGTTTACCCTTGTATTAATATTCGTTCCTCTGTTAGCTTTATATTCATACTTGTACAGGTTATTACATCTAGTAGTTTCTTGACTGTATCTCGTCACTACTCCACCAAGGTTAGTCTTGAAACTTACTGTGTACCGCTAGGTAAGCTCATGCTACGCTTGCTGCATATTTTTGTGCATATCCAGGTACCTCGAAGCGTGCTTTTCATTAGATAGTTGATCGTGTATTGCTGTGGAGACATTCAAGGTATACCTGTTATTGCATTCGCAGGCCTCAGAGTCACCTTCTGAAGTTTTACTATGTACTTTTTATTTCTATTCCAAACAGTGATGTATTTGAAAATCTTCATTACTCTTGGAAAGGACTATGACTTGTACTACCGGTTTTGGGATATTGTACACCTATTGGCTTTGTATAATAATTCAGGTTTACGTTAAATTGATGTTTGGTTTAAATCCATTAATAACTCTCTCTATATGTTAGGCTTACCTAGTCCTAGGGTCTAGGTGCCATAACAACTCCTGAGGAAGGATTTTTGGTCGTGATAAGTCGGTATCAGATCTTTAGGTTCATAGGGGATACGAGTCATAAGCAAGTTTAGTAGAGTTTTGCGGATAGGTACGGAGACGTCTGTACTTATCTTCGAGAGGCTACGGAATTATTAGGAAACTTCACTTCTTTCATTCCTATTGTGCGAGTTTATTGATTTTGGAGTTTGAGTGTTTGTCATTCTATTCTCTCACAGATGGTGAGAAGATGTGATGAAGTTCCTGATGATGCTTCCCCCAGAGCTGGTGTTGCCAGGGGCCGGGGCAGAGGTAGAGATGGAGGCCTAGGACGAGTACGTGCTACAGCTAGAGCACCTGCCAGAGCAGCAACTAAGGAGCCACCAGTAGCTCTGGTTGGGGGATAGGCACCGGAGGCGCCTATTGTTACCCTTGGGCTACAGGATACTTAAGCGCAATTCCTGATTTGGTACATTGGCTCGGGTGGGTCTGATTCCAACTGGACAAGCTACTTCACAAACCGGGGGAGGCGATCACACTTCCGTCGTCCGTACTCTAGAGCAGTGGGTTTAGATTGGCCAAGTTTCGGGTGTTATGCCAGTATATCCTGTTATTCCGGTTCACCCTAAGGTCAGGCCAAAGGCATATGAAGAGGAGCAGCTAAGACTTGATAGGTTTAAGAAGTATCACCCTCCTACATATAGTGGCGCAGTGATTAAGGATGCGCAGGGCTTTCTGGACAAGTGCCATCGTATTCTCCAAACCATGGGCATTGTGGAGTTGAGCGGATTGCTTTTACTACATTTCATTTGTTTGGAGCAGCATATCAGTGGCGGCAGGCGTATGAGGAACGTAGGCCAGCGGATGCAGCGCCACTCACTTGGACTCAGTTTTCAGAGATGTTTTTGAGCGAGTTTGTTCCCAGACCCTTCGGGATGCGTGGCACACAGAGTTTGAGCATCTGTATTCGGGCACTATGAGAGTATCATATTACACCACCAGATTCAATGAGTTGTCCCATCACGCATCTTCTCTGGTTTCTATATTTAGAGAGTGAGTTCGTAGGTTCATCGAAGCGCTCAATTATTGTATCCGATTCGTATTGGCTCGGGAGTTGGAGATGGATATTCCATTTCAGCAGGTTGTGGAGATCGCTCACAGGTTGGAGGGTATGCGAGGCCAGGAGAGAAAAAATAGGGAAGCAAAGAGGCCTCGTGGAACGAGAGCATCTACTGATCCCTTTTTTAGAGGCAGGGCACTTCATCGTAGAGGCTTTGGGGGTCAGCCAGTTCAGTTTGCACTTCAGGCTTCACCTGGTGTTTCAGATATCCATGGGTCCTAGAGTACCCGTACTAGACAGCTTTCACAGTTGTGTCAATGAAGAGGCTGCTTTGAATGTGGGGATACTAGCCACATGGGGAGAGATTATCCTAGACTCCGAACGGATGTGTCACGGTAGGGTAGTCAGGGTATGAGTTTCGCTCTAATTTCTGCTATACCTGCACTACCAGCTAGGGGTGGAGGACAGGCAGATAGAGGTCATTCTATAGGGGGAGGACAGGCCCATTGTTATGCTTTTCCTGGTTTGACTGAGGCTGGTGCACCAGATGATGTCATTACAGGTATGGTTTTAGTTGTTTATCGAGATGCATTAGTATTATTTTGATCTGGTCCCATTTATTGGTAAAATTCATCCTATCTTGCTTCAAATATGGTTGTGTTTTGTGATTCTTGTACTTTGTTCACGTGTTCACGGCAGTTGAGGGATTCTATTATGACAGCCCATGTCTATCATTCTGGTTTAGTTGCTATTGAGGGCCATGAGGCTTGGGTGGGCTGTCTGTTAGTTAACACAGTAGATTTTGATGTAATTCTAGATGGTTTTGTCCGACTTATGATTTGGGTGCCTACAGGTTTGGAATTTTGTTACGTGTTGTGGTTTTGGTTCTATGAGATTGAGTTAGTAGAGTGTTTAGTTGATGAGATGCTTATTTTACTCGTGATTCCGAGCAGAAGATGGGGGCCTGGTGTTCTTTGTGGATAGGTGTGTTTGTACCGGGCTATGCGCTGTAGTAGGATTATGTTAGGGTGTGATACATTGTGGTCATTGCGTGTGTCTTGTTTCATCCCGGTGGAATGGATCCGTAGTACGGTATCGATGGAGAGTTGTACCTGTTAAACTTATTTGATAGTTTTCTCATGTTTTCCTCTTTTCATATTCAGTTTTATTCGAGTTATGCCTGTTGGGTTTGGATTGTGAAGTATGTGCCCGTGTGGAGTTTGATATGGCTTGTCGATCGGGTGAGTAGTTAGGAGTTTAACACATTGTCGGGCTTATGTGTATAGGGGTGACGTAGGATCACCCGTGGGGATGTGTATGGTGAGTTCATTCAGTGATTTGATGGCTTGGGAAAGACTCTTGGCACGTTCGAAGATAAACATTTGTTTAAAAGGGGGATAATGTAATGACCCAACTGGTCGTTTAGAGCTTTAGCATCCCGTTCAGTGGTTCGAGGTCTTGAGTGGTTTCATATTGTGTAATATGACTTGTGTGCATGGTCGAATTTAATTTTCGGATATTTCAGGATTTATTTGGATGAGTGATTCTCATTTTAGAAACTCAAGTTGAAAATGTTGACCGAGGTCTGAGTTTTGTGAAAACCACCCTAGAATAGTGTTTTGATGACTCCGGTAAGTTCGTATCGTTATTTTGGACTTAGGCGTATGCCCGGAGTTGAATTCGGAGGGCCCTAGGTTGATTTGACTTGTTTTGCCGAAGGTTGGTAATTTGAAGGTTTAGAAATTCCTTAGGTTTGATCATGGTTTGACTTTCGGGCTATCGGGTTCAGATTTTGGTTTTGGGACTTTGAATAGGTCTATTTTGTTATTTAGAAATTGTCTACAAAGTTTGGCATCGTTCTGAGTTGATTTGTTAGGAATCAGACGTGCGGTTGTGTTTTTAGAAGTTCTTGAGTTTCATGTTAATTTTATTTGTTTTAGAGGTCCAATTCATTATTTTGGATGTTATTTTTATGGTTTAATCCTGCGAATGAGTTCGTATTATGTTTTTAGACTTGTGTCGATGTTTGGTGGGGTGGTGTGACCTTCTCATGTGAGTCATGCATATTACAAGTTTTGTTGTGTTGTTTCATGTGTGCTACTCGGTGTCTTTGATCTTACCTGTTGATTTAAGTTGTGATAGTATACTTGCACAAGCATACATTGTAGCATGTCAACTATTTCGCTCTAAGAGTATGAATCTTGTTTTTTATTGATCCTGTACATGTTTCCTCGTATACCTGCCTTCTTTGTATGGATTGTACTGTTGGCACGTGAAATGTCTGTGCGGATATGAGGTATTATTACTATTGGCACGTGAGTTGTCCGTGCAGGTCTGAGACACTAATAGTATTGGCACGTGAGTTGTCTGTGCAATACGTGAGTTGTCCGTGCAGTTGTGATTAGTAATATAGGCACGAGATTCCAAGTGATTATGATTCGTGAGTTGGGACCCGCGATCATGATTATGAAGTGTGGTATCTCGAGGTGATTCCTATGTAAACCTTTTGTAAGATCAATTGATTACTTTGTTGTTTCTTGTTTTCCTTACTTGATTTCACAGGTACTTTAACTGCGTTCTGATTACTTTGCGACGTCATCACCTGTTTACTCCTTATTGCTAATCGTTGCTTCTACTTTCCGTTTGCTGGTGTTTCATTGTTGTTCTTACCATATTTAACCTTGTATTAATATTCATTCCTCTATTAGGTTTATACTCATACTTGTACAGGTTATTATGTCTAGTAGGTGTCTTGACTGTATCTCGTCACTACTCCACCAAGGTTAGTCTTGAAACTAACTGCGTACCGCTTGGTGTGCTCATGCTATGCTTGTTGCACATTTTTGTGCAGATCCAGGTACCTCGGAGTGTGCTTGTCATTAGATAGTTGGTCGTGTATTGCTTTGGAGACATTCAAGGTATACATGTTGTTGCATTCGCAGGCCTCAGAGTCACCTTCTGAAGTTTTACTTTGTACTGTTTATTTCTATTCCAAATAGTGATGTATTTGAAAATCTTCGTTACTCTTAGAAAGGTTTATGACTCGTACTACCGATTTTGGGATATTGTACATCTATTGATGGTTGTTGACTTTGTATAATAAGTCAGGTTTACGTTAAATTGATGTTTGGCTTAAATCCATTAATAACTCTCTCTATGTGTTAGGCTTACCTAGTCCTAGGGCCTAGGTGCCATCACGACTCATAAGGAGAGATTTTTGGTCGTGACAAGTTAGTATCAGAGCTCTAGGTTCATAGGGGCTACGAATCATAAGCAAGTTTAGTAGAGTCTTGTGGATCGGTACGGAGACGTCTGTACTTATCTTCGAGAGGCTCCAGAACTATTACAAAACTTCATTTCTTTCATTCCTATCATGTCAGTTTATTGATTTCGGAGTTTGTCATTCTATTCTCTCACAGATGGTGAGAAGACGAGCTGAAGTTCTTGATGATGCTGCCCCCAGAGTCGATGTTGCATGGGGATGAGGCAGAGGTAGAGGTCAAGGAGGAGTACGTGCTACAGCTAGTGCACCTTCCAAAGCAGCAGCGAAGGAGCCACCAGTAGCTCTAGTTGGGGGACAGGCACTCGAGGCACCTATTGTTACCCCTGAACTTTAGGAAACTTTATCGCAGTTCCTGAGCATGTTTGGTACATTGGCTCAGGCGGGTTTGATTCCAGCTGCACCAGCTACTTCACAGACCGGGGGAGGAGATCAGACTCCCGACGTCCATACTCCAGAGCTGCGGGTTTACATTGGCCAAGTTTCGAGTGTTATGCCGGTATAGCCTGTTATTCCGGTTCAGCCCTAGGTCACGTCAAGGGCATCTGACGAGGACCACCATATCCTCCGCACCAAGGGCATTTTGGAAGTGAGCGGATTGCTTTTACTACAATTCAATTGTCTGCAGCACATTAGTGGTGGCAGGCATATGAGGAGGGTACAGCGGATGCAGCGCCACTCACTTGGACTCAGTTTTCAGACATGTTTTTGAGTGAGTTTTTTCCCAAACCCTTCGGGATGCGTGGCACATAGAGTTTGAGCAGCTCCATTTGGGCACTATGAGAGTGTTAGAGTACGCCATCAGATTCAATGAGTTGTCCCATCACGCATCTGCTTTGGTTTCTACGGTTAAAGAGTGAGTTTGTAGTGCATCGAGGGGCTTAGTTATGGTATCCGATTCAAAGTGGCTCGGGAGTTGGAGATGGATATTCCATTTCAGCAGGTTGTGGAGATAGTTCGCAGGTTGGAGGGTATGCGAGGCCAAGAGAGAGAGGACGGGGAGGATAAGAGACCTCGCGGACCGGGAGGATCTAATAATCCCTATTTTAGAGGTAGGGCGCATCATCGTAGTGGCTTTGTGTGTCAGCTAGTACAGTTTGCACTTCAGGCTTCACCCAGTGTTTCAAAAATTCATGGGTCCCATAGTACCCGTACCGGACAGCTTCAACAGTCGTGTCAGCGGAGAGGCTACTTTGAATGTGGGGATACTAGCCATATGGTGAGAGATTGTCCCAGACTCCGAACGGATGTGTCACAACAGGGTAGTCAGGCTATGAGTTCCGCTCCAATTGCTTCTATACCTGTATCACCAGCTAGGGATGAAGGACAGGGGGATAGAGGTCGTTCTAGAGGGGGAGGCCAGGCCCATTGTTATACTTTTCCTGGTTGGGCTGAGCTTGATGCACTAGATGATGTCATTACAGGTATGGTTTCAGTTGGTTATAGAGATGCATTAGTATTATTTCAATATGGTCCCTTTTATTGGTAAGATTCTTCCTACCTTGCTTCAGATATGGTTGTCTTTTGTGATTCTTGTACTCTGTTCATGTTTTCATGCTTGTTGGGATATTCTATTATGATAGCCCGTGTCTATCATTCTGCTTTATGATCTATTGAGGGCCATGATGCTTAGGTGGACTGTCTGTTAGTTAACACGGTAGATTTTGATGTAATTCTAGATGGTTTGGCCCGACTTGTGATTTAGGTGCTCTACAGGTATGGAATTCTATTACGTGTTGTGGTTTTGGTTCTACTCGAGTGGTTTAGTTGCTGAGATGTTTATCTTACTTGTGATTCCGAGTGGAAAGTGGGGGCCTGGTGCTCTTTGTAGATAGGTTTTTTTGTATCGGGCTATGCGCTGCGGTGGGGTTATGTTAGTGTGAGATTCATTATGATCGTTGCGTGTGTCTTGTTTCTTCCTGGTGGAATGGATCCGTAGTACGATATCGATGGGGAGATGTACTTGTTAAACTTGTTTGATAGTTTTCTCATGTGTTCCTCTTTTCAAATTCAGTTGTATTCGAGTTATGCTTGTTGGGTTTGGATTGTGATGTATGTGCCCGTGTGGAGTTTGATATAGCTTGTCGATCGGGTGAGTAGTTAGGAGTTTCACACGTTGTTGGGCTTTTGTGGATTGGGGTGACGTAAGATCACCCGTGTAGTATGATCACCCGTGGGGATATGTATGGTGAGTTCATGCAGTGATTTGATGGCATGGGAAAGACTCTTTTTAAGTTCGAAGATGAACGTTTGTTAAAGAGGGGGAGAACATAACGACCCGACTGGCCATTTTGAGCTTTAGCATCCCGTTCAGTGGTTCAAGGTCTTGAGTGGCTTCATATTGTTATTATGACGTCTGTACTTGGTCGAATTTGATTTTCGGATGTTTCATGATTTATTTGGATGAGTGATTCTCATTTTAGAAGCTTAAGTTGAAAATGTTGATCGAGATCTGACTTTTGTGAAAACGACCTTGGAATGGTGTTTTGATGACTCCGGTAAGTTCATATAGTGATTTTGGACTTGGGCGTATGCCCGGAGTTGAATTTGAAGCTCACTAGGTTGATTTGACTTGTTTTGCCGAAGGTTGGCAATTTGAAGGTATAGAAATTCATTAGGTTTGGCCATGGTTTGACTTTAGGACTATCGGGTACAGATTTTGGTTTTGGGACTTTGAATAGATCTGTTTTGTTATTTGGAATATGTCTGCAAAGTTTGTTATTTAGGAATCAGACGTGCGATTGTGTTTTTAGAAGTTCTTGAGATTCATGTTAATTATATGTGTTGTGGAGGTTCGATTTGTTGTTTCAGATGCTATTTTTTATGTTTTATTCATGCGAACGAGTTCGTATTATGTTTTTATACTTGTGTCGATGTTTGGTGTGAGCCCCGAGGACTCGGGTGAGTTTCGAACGCGTTTCAAAGTGTTTGATTGAGTTTATGTTCTGCTGGTTTCGCACAGGTGCTTCAGGTCTCGCATTAGCGAGATATGGATCACATTTGCGATTCTTGCAATTGCGAGGAAGGGTCTACATTTGCGAGATTTGGCTGGGGTCTGCTAGTTTTGCATTTGCGAACATTTTGTTCACTTCTGCGATGGGGATCTGGGCTAGGCAGCGATCACAATTGCGATTATTTGGCCGCTTTTGTGATATGGTCTTTGTTCGCATTTGCGAACATTTCATCGCATTTGCGATGCCAGCTGAACTGTGAGAGATTTCGATTTTGCGATAATTCTTCGCATTTGCGAACCCCAGGTCTCATTTGCAACACCTGCGACAGAACATAAAAGCTGGGAGTCAGGATTTTAGCCATATTTTCATATCTTAAACCTTAGACTCGGTAGAAGGCGATTTTGAAGAGTGATTTTCATTTACAATCATTGGGTAACTGATTTTGATCAATTTTCAACTACTTTACATGATTATATATGAGATTAAACATCAAATTTGTGGGAATCAAAGTGCAATTTTGAGAAATTTCGTCTATGTTATGAAAAATGAGAATTTGAGTATTGAGAGTCGATTTGGACTCAGTTTTTGAAACAAAATTCATATATAGACTCGTGGGGTTATGGGTAGTCGTAATATACCCTTGGACCCGGGTATTGACTGGGCGAGCCCGGGGTTAACTTTTTTGACTTTTGAGGAATAGTGCAAAGATCATAACTTTATTTATTGAAATTGATTTCTCTTGCATTATTTAATGTTACTAAGTCAATTTTGGTTAGAATTTTGCCGAGCGGAGGTGAATTATAAAGGAAAAGCTATATCTGAGTATTGATTGAGGGCTTTTAGGTAAGTGTCTTGCCTAACTTTGTGTGAGGGAAATTATCCCGTAGGGACTGGGTTGTTTGCACTATTTGAACTACGTGAAAGACGTGTACTCGAGGTGACGAGTGTGTACACGCTTATATGTGGAAATTTGACCGGTTTAGTGTCTTAGGTCTCTTAGGCACGCTAAATTAAAGTTGCTCTATCATGTTATGTTCTCCATTGTTAAATTAACTCTTATATGCTTTATTTGAGGTTGTTGGTTCATGTTCTATTGCCAAAAATACGCATAGATGCTTATATTGGAGTTGGTTCCTCTTTATTGTCATGTTATCTCTTTCATAGTTGATTTACGCTTATTTGAAATCATTGTTACATGTTATCTATTCCATAATTGATTATTCTTGTTTGAAGTCGATGTTACATGGTATCTTTATTATTGTTGAACTACTCTTACTTGAAGTCATTGTTACTTGTTACGTGTTTCATTGTTGAGCTTATCCTTCAGTTTCATTGTATTGTTGTAATTCTTGTGTTGATTTACTTGTCGTACCCTCATGTTATTGGTGTCCTCGTTGTACTTGGTGTTGCTGAGCCGTGGGCTATGTAGGGTTGTGGTATTGGAATTGTTGTTATGGAAACGTTGTGGTATATGAGCACATGTGGTGCGATTTGTTATATTATGCATGTTTGTGGCAAATGTGGGATTGTTGAGAGGATTGTCAGGGTGTTTGCACGTGAGTTGTCTGTGCTATTGTTAGTATTGATATTTGCACATGCGGCATGACAAGGCGGGCTATATATGCTGGGTTTGCACATGTGGCGAGACAAGGTAGGATAATTATTATGCGCATGTGGCGAGGCAAGGCGCGTATTTACTTTATTGTTGTGCACGCGGTGAGGCAAGGGTGGCTATGTTGGGGATGATTTGTGATGGCCTAGGGGCAATGTTATTTACGATAATTGTGTGGTGGTGTGACCTTCTCGTGTGAGTCATGCATATTACAAGTTTTGTTGTGTTGTTTCCAATGTGCTACTCGGTGTCTTTGATCTTACATGTTGATTTAAGCTGTGATAGTACAGTTGCAACAAGCATACACTGTAACATGTCACCTATATCAACTATTTACTCCTTGTTGCTAATCGTTGCTTCTACTTTCCGTTTGCTAGCGTTTCACTGTTGTTCTTACCATGTTTAGCCTTGTATTAATATTCGTTCCTCTGATAGCTTTATATTCATACTTGTACAGGTTATCATGTCTAGTAGGTCTCTTAACTATACCTCGTCACTACTCCATCGCGGTTAGTCTTGATACTTACTGGGTACCGCTGTGGTGTACTCATGCTACGCTTGTTGCACATTCTTTGCAGATCCAAGTACCTCAAAGCTTGCTAGTCATTAGATAGTTGATCGCGTATTACTATGGAGACTTCAAGGTATACATGTTGTCGCATTTGCAGGCCTCAGAGTCACCTTCTGATGTTTTACTTTGTACTGTTTATTTCTAGTCCAAATAGTGATGTATTTGAAAATCTTCGTTACTCTTAGAAAGGCTTATGCGGAAACGCTATAGAACAATGGTCAAGGAATGTCCCAACAACGATATGACGAAAAACATGATTCAACAAACCTTCTATCGTGGGATTAACACAACCAACCAATGTGTAGTGAATCAACTTAACGGTGGGAAATTTATGACTACGCCTTATGCGGAGGCGTGTAGGATGTTTGATGAAATGGCGGAAATGTCATCGGCTTGGCAATCCCAGGCCAATGTTCCACAAGGTGATCCGAATATGATCAACCTTACAAAGCATTGCATGACCATGGGCAAGCCATTGCCGAATTGACTACTACCATGAATCAACTAGCAAAAGCTCAACTTCATCAAGTGCAAAATCCTATGCAAGTGAATGCTATGGAAGGAGTGAACATGATGGTGAACAAGAGAAGGACCAAGGGTCCGCAAGTGCAAAATTGAGTAGAGAACTATGTTCAAGAAGATAGTGGCTTTGAGCAAGATGATTCCTATAATGAACAAGAAGCGGAAGTGCAATATGTGTACAATTTTCAATGGCAAAGAAACAACTTCCAAGGCCCAAACCAACAACAATGGTGACCTCAACAGAATCAAGGCAATTGGAGTTCTAACAATCATGGAAATTGGAGTGGTGGAAACAATCAAGGGATCTGGAATAACAACAACAATCAAGGAAATTGGAGTGGAAATAATCAAGGAAATTTGGGGGGGGGGGTAACTATCATGGTGGATGGAAGAACAATCAGGACAACCGGAGGTCGAGTTTTCAAAGGCCCCAATGTACCAACAACTGAGCAACACGCCTCCTTATCCTTCCCATGGTTCAAGTTCCTCAAACATTGAGATGTGGCGTATTGAAAATATGTTCAAGCAAATGATTGAAAAGAATACCGATTCGGATGCCCAACTTGCCTTACACAACACATCAATCCACAACTTAGAAGTTCAAATGGGGCAAATCTCTAAAGCTCTAAGATCTCGTCCTAAGAGGGCACTACCAAGTGACACGGTAGTAAACCCAAAGGGTGGAAAAAATACGGGGAATGCCATGGCCGTTATCACAAGAAGTGGAAGAGGTGGGAATGCACCTACCTCAACTCAAAGGCAACTTGTTGATGATGATTAAGTGGTGCAAGAAGAGGAAATCCCGAACAATGTGGTTCAACCTAATGATGAAGTTTGGATTGATATTGATGATAGTGTGGAAGAGATTCAAGAGGAAGTGAACCCGTCTAAGGAACATATTATTGACATACCGGAGCCGGTAGTGCAAAAGTCTAAGGCACCATTGTCTAAGACTCCACCTCCATACCCTCAAAGACTTGCCAAGAAAAATGATGAGAATCAATTCAAGAAGTTCATTCAAATGATGAAGAGTTTCTCAATCAATGTGCCATTAGTTGAAACTTTGGAACAAATGCCCGGTTATGCAAAGTTTATGAAGGATCTTGTGACAAAGAAACAGTCAATGAATTTTGAAACCATAAAAGTCACTCATCAAGTGAGTGCAATTGTGCATTCAATGGCTCCTAAGTTGGAGGATCCCGGTGCTTTCACAATTCCATGTACAATTGGGAGTGCCGAGTTTGCTAAAGATCTTTGTCATCTTGGGGCAAGTATCAATTTAATGCCCTGTTCGGTTTTCAAGACTTTGGGAATTGGGAAACCAATACCCACCTCTATGAAATTGCAAATGTCCGATCGTACTATGAAGAGGCCTTTGGGTGTAATTAAAGATGTTTTGGTTCATGTTGATAAATGCATTCTTTTGGCGGATTTTCACATCCTGGACTGTGTGGTGCCGATTATTCTTGGGAGACCTTTCCTTGCTACGGGGAAGGCTCTTTGTGATGTTGAATCCGGAGAACTTACCTTCCAGGTTAGTGATGAAAAATGTGTATTCCATGTGTGTAAGTCCATACGACAACCAAATAGAAATGAGGTATGCTCTTTTGTGGACTTGGTGACTAATATTATTGTTAATGAAACAAGTGCTGCAATTAATGTTGGTGAGATGTTGGAGGCCATCTTGCTCAACTTTGATGATGACGAAACTCTTTGCAAGTAATGAGGTCGTACAACTATGGACCCCAAAAATTGTCCCTGGATCTTGAAAATAGGACAACTTCTCCTACAAAGCCTTCTATTGAAGAGCCTCCTACCTTGGAGTTGAAGCCATTGCCTCCACATCTTCGGTATGAATTTCTTGGCCCTTGTTCTACTTTACCAGTTATTCTCTCCTCTTGTCTGACTAACGTGCATGTAGATTCCACATTGGCGATGCTAGAAAATAGGAAGAAGGCTATTGGGTAGACCTTGGAGGATATTCGGGGATAAGCCCCCGCCTTTTGCATGCATAAGATAAAATTGGAGGACGGCGCCAAACCATCTATTGAACATGAAAGGAGACTCAATAAGGCTATTCAAGAAGTTGTCAAAAAGGAGATTATCAAGTGGTTGGATGCCGGGCTGTCTACCCCGTATTTGATAGTTCATGGACTTCTCCGGTTCAATGTGTCCCAAAGAAAGGGGGCATGACGGTTGTCACCAATGACAAGAATGAGTTGATTCCTGTAAGAACGGTTACCGATTGGAGGGTGTGTATGGACTATCGCAAGCTCAACAAAGTCATAAGGAAGGATCAATTTCCACTTCCTTTCTTAGATCAAATGCTCTATAGATTGGCCGACCGTTCTTTATATTACTCTCTTGATAGGTATTCAGGCTACAACCAAATTCTTATTGCTCCGGAAGATCAAGAGAAAACAACCTTTACATGTCCCTATGGTCTTTCACATTCAAGCGGATGCCATTTGGTTTGTGCAAAGCATCGGCGACTTTTCAAAGGTGTATGATGGCTATTTTCACGGATATGGTAAAGGAATACCTTGAGGTTTTTATGGATGACTTCTTGGTGGTTGGAGATTCATTTGATGATTGTCTTGCAAATTTGGATAAAGTGTTGGCTAGATGTGAAGAAACAAATTTGGTGCTCAATTAGGAGAAATGTCATTTTATGGTCGAGGAGGCCATTGTCCTTGTCCAACAAAATCTCAAAGAATGGAATTGAAGTTGACAAGAATGGAATTGAGGTGATTTCTAAACTTCCACCTTCAACTTCGGTGAAGGATGTGCGGAGTTTCTTAGGCCACACGGGTTTTTACCGGCGCTTCATCAAAGACTTCTCTAAGGTGGTGAGCCAGTTGTGCAAGCTTCTTGAGAAGGATGCTAAGTTTAACTTCAATGATGATTTCAGGAGAGCTTTTGAATTGTTGAAGCTCTAGTTGACAATTACTCCCATCATCATCGCTCCAAATTGGAGTGTCCCTTTTGAATTCATGTGTGATGCAAGTGATGTAGCGGCTGGGGCTGTTTTGGGAAAACACATCAATAAGATTTTTTATCCGGTCTACTATACTAGTATGACCATGAATAGTGCCCATGTCAACTATATCGTTATGGAGAAAGAGTTCCTTGCCATTGTGGTTTGCGATTGAGAAGTTCCACCCATACTTGATGGGCGCAAAAGTCATTGTCCACACGGATCATGCGGCGCTTCATTATCTTATGAGCAAAAAGGACTTCAAATCTCGGTTGATGAGATGGGTTCTCTTGTTGCAATAATTTGATATTGACATACAAGATAGGAAAGGTTGTGAAAACCAAGTGGGGGACCACTTATCTCGTTTGGAGGAGGAGGGGAGGCGCATGATGGCTTTGAAATCAATGACTCCTTCCCCGATGAGCAACTCTTGGCAATTTCAATGAAGGAGGTGTCGTGGTTCACGGATCTAGCAAATTTTCTTATGTGTGGAATCATTCCGGATGAGTTCTCTTCAAGCCAAAGGAAGAAGCTCAAACGGTATTGTCAAGATTATTATTGGGATGAACCATACCTTTTCCGGATTTGTACGGATGGGGTGATTAGAAGATATGTGCTGGAAGAAGAGCAAGGTGAAATTCTTGGGGCTTGTCATTCTTTGTCGTATGGTGTTCATCATGGTGGATCAAGAATGGCGGCCAAAGTGCTTAGTTGCGGTTTCTATTTGCCTACTCTTTACAATGACGCAAGTGAGTTAGTGAAAAGATGTGGTGAATGCCAACGGGTTGGTGGGATCTCAAAGAAGAATGAAATGCCTCCCACAACCATTTTGGAGATTGATATTTTTGATGTGTGGGGTATTGACCTCATGGGCCCTTTTTTGAGTTCTTGTGGAAACACCTACATCTTGGTCGCGGTGGATTATGTGTCCAAATGGGGTGAGACCGTTGCTTTACCCAACAATGAGGCGAGAAGTGTGGTGGCTTTCTTGAAGAAGAATATTTTCACAAGGTTTGGTACTTCGCATGCAATTATAAGTGATGGGGTGTCATATTATTGTAACAGGGCTTACGACACTTTACTTGGGAAGTATGGTGTTACTCACAAAGTCATGACCCCCTATCATCCACAAGCTAGCGGGCAAGTGGAAGTTTCCAATCGGGAAATAAAGAGTATCTTATCTAAAACGATGAATGCTAATCAGACGGATTGGTCCAAGAATCTTGATGATGCATTATGGGCTTATCGGACGGCTTACAACACACCTATCGAAATGTCTCCATTCCGGTTAGTGTTCGGAAAAGCTTGTCATCTTCCTGTGGAGCTAGAGCATAAGTCCATGTGGGCTCTAAAGAAGTTGAATTTTGAATCGGATATAGCCGCTAACTTGAGGGTGCCACACTTGAGTGAATTGGATGATTTCTAGTATCATGCTTATGCAAGTTTGTCCTTGTACAAAGAAAAGATGAAATATCTTCATGACAAATACATTTGAAACAAAGAGTTCAAGGTGGGCGATGTTGTATTGTTATTTAACTAAAGGTTGAGGATGTTTCCGGGGAAGCTAAACTCCAAGTGGAGTGGTCCTTTTGAAATTGTGGGTGTGACACCTTTTGGTGCATTAGACTTGAAGAACAAAAACAATGAAGTATTCCGAGTCAATGGTCACGGGTGAAGCACTACTTTGGAAAAATTGGAGATAGCCATGTCGTGGCGGTCAGTCATTTCACTTGAGGGTATTTTGCGTCATGCCGCGACCTTAAATCATGCTTTTCTTGGGAGGCAACCCATGTTTCTTTTCCTTTTTCTTTTGTAGTTAGGTGTTATTTTTTTCCTAACTGGATTTGAAGTGTGATACATGGGTGAGAGTGAATTACAAAAATTGTGGACAAAATATGGCTAAGTACTCAACAATTGTGCGGACCCCACATTTCTATGTGCTATAGCAGAAGAGCATTGCGGCCATACATTCCTCTTGCGGGCCGCACAATTGAGATGTAAACAATACTAATTCTCTGAAGTTTTAGCCTGTCTGTGCGAAGGTCGATCTGTGACCGCATGTGATATTTGCGACCGCTTATGAAAATGTGCAGACCGCAGATGAAAAGATGAGATGAGGTCCCCATGTAACGGAGTGCGGACTGCACATAAAAATTTGCAGTCACACTCGTCTTTCTTCCCCTTAGAAGACAATTGGTATAAATAGAGGAACATAGCTATTTTTACGTTTTTCACTCTCCGAACTAAAAAAATTGTGCGCTGTTGAAATTTCTTGGAGATTTATTCTATCCACACACACAACCACTTTGATCATTTACTCATTACACCCATTCTATCTGGTATGCTTCAATTTCACGTTATGATTTTAGTTAGTTTAATTTGTAAATTTTTAGTTCTTTTTAGGCTAGAGTTCAATTGTGTGTCCATGTGGGGAAAATCTGAACTGGGTTAACTTGATACATGCTCTATGGGGACTGGGTTAGTATAATTTACTATTTTAACAATGTTGCCATGTCTAATTGTGCACGAAATTGAAAAACCTAGATAGAAAAGTTTGATATGTACATAATTTTTGAAATATGCAGCCGCACTTGAATTTGTGCGGTCCACAGTTGTTGAATTAAGGGCAACTTAGTGAAGAATGGATCTGTGGCGGCGAGTTAAAATGTGTGGACCACAGAATTCCCCTTGTGGCTGCAGAACAACACATTTACTATCATCAGAGATTCCTTACTTTGAGACTCTAATGTGCGGCCGCAAGTTTAATTGTACGAACCGCAGAAATCCTGTTGCGGCCGCACATTGACCAATTCTCTGTCATCAGAGAGTTGGCATTTTTGGGTTTCAGAGGTGCGGCCACAAGTGAAATTATGCGCACCGCACTTCACGTTTGCGGTCGCACAATAAAAATGTGTGGTCCGCAAGTCCTCATCTACGGCTGCAAGAAATATTGTGCGGACTGCAGATCACTTTCCCCTGCAAGCATGATTCAACTGTATCTCCCACTGTGTTTTATAATTTCTCCTTTACTCACATGTCTCCTATATGTGTTTGAACTTCGAATTGCAACTAATAATCTCCTTTGCTTGATACAGACAATGGTTCGATCCAAAGGGAGAGGTGAATCTTCTCGGGGTCGAGGCAAGAGTGCCTTAACCCTTGGCCAACTAAAGACAATAACAAAGAAAGCAACAACCGGGAGAGAGAGAGGTGCAGACCTCTCCGAGACTAGCTCATATGTCCCGTATAAGGAAGTGTCAGAGGGCAACTCAGCCTCTGTTCAGGATTAGCCGACCATACAGCCGAGGCCGCAAGGGAGATACTAGCTCAAGGATGAGCCGTTTCCATCCCACAGCACTTCCGAGGGATTAGAGAGGGCTAGTTAGGCTTCTGAGCCATCGGCTACACCAGTCCCCTAGGCACGGGATACACTAGTTCATGATATCCCCGATGATGGAATAGGGGGAGACACTACATCTGCCGGCCTTGAAAGATCAAAGAAGAAAGAGCTTCCGTATGTGGTTGCCAATGAGGTCGCTAACTCTTGAGCGACAGTTTCTATTGAAGGATTTACAGAAGTACAACCCAGCCATTTTAAGACAGTTCAAGGCACGAAAGGGGTGGATGTAGTTCACTCAGAGTGTAGTGGATGCCAAAGAATACCTTGTCCGTGAATTCTATGCCAATGTGGCTCATATAAATAAGGGGACGAAGGTGACCAAAGTACGTAACCTCAAGTTGAGGTTTGATCAGCATACACTCACCACATACTTGGGCTTCGAGGATATTGAGCCGAAGGAGTATTTGGAGAAGTGCGCACTGGGAGGGGAAGTCCGACCTTGGTTGGCTGAGATTCTAGCACCACCAGGGCCACCACCTCCATGGATTACCGCTGGAGTTCCTATTCAGCGGAAGAATTTGACTTTGAGACAAAGGGGTGGCAGATGTTTGTGTGTAGCAGGTTGGATCCGTGCCAAAATGAAACTCACCTTCCTATTCCTCGTGTAGTTCTTGTGGCATCTATTATGGCCGGGTACCCAATCAATGTGGGTGTTGTGATGTCGGCCAACATCTCAGTGATCGCACGGCAAGATGAATCATCCTACCTGTATCCCAACACTATTACAGAATATCTCACCGATGCAAAGGTATAGCCAAGGGATTATGACACAAACGTGAAGCCGAAGAAGCCTTTTACTTGGTACTTGCTGATGGATGCGAGAAACCCAAAGAAGAAAGTTCAGCCTCCTACCACCACAGGCCAGTCTGATGAGCTAGCCATGGTAGTTTCTGAGACAGTTGATGTTCCATCCACTTCGGCTGAGCCTTCATCCAGTGCCTCAGCTATGCCTTCGCCATCATCCACAGCCCCTACTAAAACTCATGCCACAACTCCACCACAACTCTGAGGCCAGTGCCCCTGCCCACTGCCCCACTATCTACACTGCGAGCTATCTCCCGGACATTGGCGAGACTCAACAACTGGATGCAGACAACTACTGCAAAGCTGTCTGACTTGTTTAGTACTGTTGCAGCGTAGTCCACTTCTCAGGCACCTCAGCCTTCTTTTACCATTGATGAGACACTAAAGACGATTTTGGAGAACCAGAAGACAATCATGAGTACTTTGGTGCAACACGGGTCAGTGATTGAAGAGTTGGAAAAGGAAGTAAAGTATATGAGGAAGTCCCAGGCCAGCAAGAAGTCAGTGGATAAGCTCCGGAGAGAGATGAACAGAATTGCTACTGTCGGAGACCTTCCCTTTGACATGTTGTTTCACCCGCACCAGTCTGCCCTAGATCCTTCAGCCTCATTAGCACCGGTAGCACCAGCTGGCCAGTCTGAAGAGCCAAACCTTGCTGCTGACACTGCTGAGGCAGCGCGTGAGATGTTCGCCAACCCAGCCACACCTAGAGTCGAGGATGATGAGATCTAGTTGGATGATCCGGAGGGTAATGACATTGCTGGGGACACAGAGATGTCCAGGAGCCATAGTGAGTTTTCTTCTCCCTTTCCTCTTTTACTCTTATTTTGCTAAGCATTTGAAAAAATGCTTACTTTTATTCGGGGGGGGGGGGAGGCCTCATTAAAAACCTTATAAGGAAAACCCTGTGGGAAAAAANTTGGTACACTTTGATACATTTGGCCTGTAATAATTTGATGATACTTTTTTTTCTTATTTGTATTTAACTATCTTCTCTCTCTCTTACTATGCATATTCATTCTATCTTTAGTAGTTTTGCTCATTAGCTTCTTTATCTTTGTTTTTTCTTATTAGCTTCTTTATTTTTTCCATATTAGTTCTTGTTTTGTTAAGTAGATTATTTTTATGTTTTAGTAGATAATAAGCCTTTGATTTTCTAAATGCCATGGTTCTTTCCAAAGGTAGCTATTATGTGAATTAGACTCCTCCCAACGATGGATGGCGTGACAACCTTCTTAAGGGAATGAGTCTATATTTGTGTTTAGGTAATAATAGTAGTAGTAATGAATAAAAAGACCTAATTAAGTCATGCTCGAAGCGTCAACCATGCTTCAATTGGTACCAACACACTTAACTATGTGCTTATGGCTAGAGATAAGGTTTTTGAAAGAAATAGCTCTAGTTAGTGACTTTGTGACTCTTGAGTTGACTTTGGCAATCATCGAGTGGTTTAATTGGACCATAGTGATCCTTAAACTTGAATGTGGTCGTTGTAGGCTCTCGAATCTATCCTATTTTATAATCTAATTGCGTGAGGGGTGAGATGAATTGTTGCTAGTCCAAGTATCCGTGTGAAGGGTCTATAACTTGCCTCGAATGTGTTTTAACGTGAAATCCTAAGTCTTGCTTGGTTTGAGAAGTGATTGTGGGCTCTCATTGGCCCGTATGAGCATTCTATTGCCAACTAATGTCGTTATCCATAGTCAACCCCTTTGAGCCTCTAGCCTTTCTCATTTGATAACCATGTTATAAGCTATTACCCGCTTTGTCGTGACCCTCTCTTGGCACCCGAACTTTCCTTAACACTCTTGTGAAACAAATATCTTAAAACGTAAGTTTGGGGAAGAGATGAGGATTTTGAAAAAAAGGTATCAAGGCACAAAAAGAGAAAATAAATCATCTCTATGAAAAGAGAAGGCAAGAAAAGAACAACAAGAAAAATACAAAAAGTGAATAAGTAGAAGGGTTGATGGATTCAAAAAGAGGTAATGATCCCAAACATTGAGAAATCAAAAAGGGAGAAAAATAATGAAATTATCAAGAAAGAGTGATGTTAAGTCTTTCTAGTCCCCAATGAAAAGAAAGTGCCTCTAAGAATTGGCAATTGTGAGCCGAGAAATGAAAGATGGAGTGCTTAAGGAAAGGTGTAACCACTTACTCATACGGTATCCTACCCTATCCCAAAAGCCTTCATTACTTCCCGAAAGAAGTCCTACTTGATTTCAAACAGAGTGAGCTTACATTAGTGGCTTGTGACAGTCTCTTGTGAGAGATGAGTGAACCTTTCATGAATCTTCGGATTGAGTGCTAACTTCTTAAGTGAGCTTGGAAAATGAAAAGTAGAGGAGGAAAAGTTTAAAGTCCACCATGACCTACATGATAAAACAATAGTCCTTGATGAGTAAAGTCAAATCTTGAAGCTCAAATATCACATTAGAACTATATGTGCATGAATATTTGACTTGTCACCTTGTTGATAATGCATGAGTAGTGTGGATAATTGTTGGTCCCAACTGATGTGTGAATTGTTCGCCTTTGACTTGCTAAAATGACCCTTAACTTTAGGAGGTGAGAACTAATTTATTTGCTTGAGGACAAGCAAAGACTTATGTTTGGGGGAATTAATAAGTAGGGATTTCAACTGCTTATTAGCACCTTTTTGATATTATTTTAGTCCGAAAGTATTAATTTGTGTTTCCAAAACTAATAAAATTGTGCAAATTGCAGGAATGTGGGAGTTTGGTCTCCCATGATGAAATCCGACCCAAGCTAAAGAACCCAACAGGATTTTGACAAATGTGCGGACCGCACATGAATTGTGCGGCCGCAGAACTGGGTCTGCACTGACAAATAGTTCCAAGTTCAAAGAGTGTGCAGAAGACCAAGTCCTGATGCCTTACTGAAGTGCGGACCGCACAAGAATTGTGTGGCCGCAGAAGTCGCTTCGCAGCCGCAATCCAGAAATGTGCAGCTGCAGAATCCCATCTCTTACCAACTGAAGAAATCTGTGGTCCGCACATGGAATTGTGCAGCCGCAGAACATCCCGAGGGGAATTTTTGTCAGCAATATTTGGCCCACTATAAATAAACGAGTTTCACAATTTTAGGTGAAGTTCGAAGTAAAAAGCTGCTGTAGCTGTTACCTTTTGCCTTTTTAGGAGGTTTTTAATTATTTTAGTGTTTAAACATTATATTTCATCAATTTAATCTTTGATTATGGGTTTTATTTGCATTTCTTCTTTGTTTTCTTCAATACCCACTATGAGTAGCTAGATGTTTACTAGGGTTGTGACCCAACCCTAGTGTGTAAACCTTACGGGTATTTAATGTAATGCTTGTTTATGATTGGGTGTTGATTATTTAGCCTAGTTCATGCTTCTGTTTTAGAATTAATGGTTGCAAACAATGATTCATGCCTTTTTGACTTAGTGTCTACTTGAGAAAAAGGGACCTAGTCTAGGATAATTTGGCTAACGAGGAATTGGGTTAATTGAGAGTTCGATTAGCATAATTGAAGGGTTCAAACTAGAGATAGTAAGAACCCGACTTGAGCTCATATCAACTATTTTGTTTGATACCCATTTATGCTTGAGAAAATCAAATTGGGCAAAATTACTCTATGATCGAGAGGTATTGAGTGGGTAATGTAGAGTTGAGAGCTATAATACACCCAAATCAACAAAACAAGTATTATCGTCTCTATCCCATTAGGCGAACACCTAGGTTATGGTTACATCCCTACGCTTTTAAACTATTTGAAAAAACACCAAAAAAATTCATTTCTTGTTTATTTTCCTTAGCCCACAATTGTTAGAGTAATAGTAGAAGTAGAAATCAAAACTCTTTGTAGAAGTGCAAATTTAGTTAATCCATTCGCTTTCTTCAATTATATATTCCTAACACCCCTTATAACTCTCTGTGGATTTGACCCCGACTCATAGTTAGGTAATTTATATTGCATACGGCTGTACCATATCTCTTATCGAGGTGTATTGTGGACGCCATCAGTCGCACCCTATTTTGTCGTGAAAGCGGGTTTCGACGTATAGAAACTCTTTTAAATGGGTATTAAAAAAGAAGAGCCACCACCTAATGATTTTTAAGGTGTGTTAGGGAACTTATTTGCCAATAACTCTATTTAACTAGTCTATGTCGCCAAAGATCTGGTAAGGGCTCAAGTTTTCTCAAAGAGAAGGGGTTAGGCACTCTTCGAGGTCCACAACTGTGATTCCCGACCGAATTTCATACTATGTGGATTATCGAATTATAACTACTCTCTTTGAGTATGTTAATTAGGGAGAGTAGAGAGTCCAAATAACTAATCAATTTATCCAAAGAAAAGAATAGGGTGAAATAATTAATTCAAAGAAATTATACACAAGCAAATGACACAACTTGTCCACTAAAAGTAATTGGTACAACTCTTTGAAATTTACAAAGTACATCCTAGTCCAATCTAGGTTTTCAATAAGCAGGTGTACAAGAAATAATCGTATATAGGGGAGGGGAGGGTCCTAAGTTTTTTAGCCTAAAGGATCACCCTGTGCAACATAAATAATACTTCGCAACTCCCTTAAGCATAAGGGTTGCTCATATTATTCAGCAAGCATATACTATCTTCTCTCGCTACCGGATTACTATCTTGAAGCTGTTTACCTAAAGCACACTAGTTTAATTCTAAGTCGCGTCCTATGTGCGCTTACCCGCACCATGGATGGTTCTAGACTCACCTAGGCTGCTTAAAAAGATAAAACTAAACGTCACACAATCAAAAACAAATAGGACTTCACACGAGGTACAAGTAGCACAAACAGCTCAAGTTCACGTCCTCATATAAACCCGTATACACACGGTCAAGTAAAACGGGTGGTCATTATTCAAGTTAATTATGCTTAAGACTAGGTGGACGAGTATTTTTATAAATGGGCAGATCTAGAAATGGAGAATGTTGTGCCATTGAAAACTTAAGGGCATGGTGTCTAGACAATTAAACTTAGACGAACAATTGAGTAGTCGTTAGTTCTTATCTTGTTTAATACTATAGCCATGGTTTCTAGGTGAGCAGATGCAATCAAACAGTTTCAATAGTTAACATAGAATCCTATAGACACGATTTCTAGATAGTCAGATCTGGACAGTGAAGCTATTGAAACCGTAGGTTTACTTATTTAATCTTATAGTCATGCTTTCTAGGCGAGCCATGTAGTTGAGAAAGAGATATCAACGTGAGCAGTTTCAGTTATTTGAATTGGCATCCTATGGTCATGATATCTATATGAAGAAATAAGGTAGGTTAAACAAGTAGCAAGCAAGTTCAATTTAAATCCTATGCGCATCTTCCTCTAACAATGCGAGCCAAGATTGATATTAAAATTAGTTAAAAGTCCTAAATCAAGTTTTTCTAAGTGAATAGATGAAATTAACAGCGTATAAGCATGTTATACAGATTCCCAAAGGACCGGGCATAGCAAGTAAGATAGCAAATAAGACATTTAGAACCCTATAAGCATGTTTTTCTACACAGTCATGCAAGAATTAATGTATCCAGGTCCCCCTTTTCACTAAGTTCCCCCATCATTTGTTATTACACATTATTACAAGCCCAAATGAAATAATACAATCTCAAATAGAATATTTACAAACTTAAATAGAACAATTACAGTCCCAACATAGAGAAGAGTATCCCAGTGATGTTTTTGGGCCTTCAAATATGTCTTAGAACCTCACATGGGTGGCAGGCCGAAAACTTCAAGCGCTAGTGATGTATCTCGAAGCCAATTACCCATACACGGCCCAACAGGCTATGATCACATGACAATGATGACTATCTGCCTTACACATTAGCCACCACAAAGACACAAGCAACAATATGCACAATACCAAGCTAATCATGCAACTTTAGATTCCTGCATAAAAGGACTTGCATGCACACACAACATGCATGACACATAGGTTCACATGTGATACTTATCCCAACATATTAAAGAGAAAACATCACATAGAAATAACTAGAACATTAATTGTATAGAATGGAAAACGGGGATATGTAGTCAATAATCTGACTTTTAAAGGTAGCTAAAGAAGAATTCTAATTCTAGGAAGATGTCCGTTTAGGTAGGCAATATTCAACAGGAGAACACAATCAATAACATACTCATATAAGTTCACATAATCAAAAGAAAGCTGTGAAAGAACAATTCTGGTAATGGAGCCTTAGCACATGAATTTTAAGAGGCATGATCATGAACTGATTCAGGCAGAACTTCTACACGAATGTTTCAACATGGAAATATAGGGAAGACATGGTCACAATCAATTGGTAACCAAGAAGGAAAATGGGTAGACATGGTCCATAACAATTACAAGAAATTACTTAGCTCAAACATGAGAGACTTAACCCATTGAAGTTCTAAACATACATCAGTCACTACAAGAGGTTCCAAGAGTCTAAAGCAATGTATATGATCATGGTAGATGCCAAGTATAAAAACTTATAGTCAATACAACACTTAAGAGGGCAGAACTATGCCAATCGACTGCATATAAAAAGCAGGTGTCACATCTAGAAAATTTGGACTTAGGCAACACTAAACTACATAGGATTGCAGAGAAACATTATTAAGGCTAACAAATCAGTAGAACGTATAACAAAACATCAAAGTTCAAGTTGCAGGGAAAATGAAACCATGTTTGTTCACAGGCTTAAAGCGTACATATAAACAAAAGTAATAGAACTTCCAAGGGAAAGAGTACTTACCAATTGCAAATTAAACGAGCAAACAAAGGAGACAGACATAATCTTAGCAGTGGTTTAATTAGCAACGACAAAGAGAGAACAACAGAACTCCCAAGTCCAGTGTGTCAGAGTTCACAATAGCTTCGAACGAGCTTTGAGCAGTGCTCACACTGGGAAAGTTAATGAATTAATTTAGGTCGCCTTGGCTTTCAGACGACCAAGAACCCAGTAGTTTCAAAGCATATCAGAGAGAGTAAGTGAGAGAGTAGGAGTGATTAAAGTCTTCCTAAAGGGGAAATCAGGGAGGGGTCTGTATAGTGATAAATTCACATAATCAGAAAAGGAAAAAGATAAATCAAACCATAAAATCGAATAAAAACTCATGCAATCTGATTCTAAATCAAATTAGGGTAAATCACACACAAACTCTAATCGAGAAGAAATCAACGAAGATACGCCGGGATAAGTAAATATTCTTCCTTTTTAGATGGACAGAGCAAAAAACGTGTCCAGATCCATACGGTTAAAATGATATCAACCCGACTTAAGAGAATCATTCTTGCCATAGACGGATTGATAGCGAAAGTTACCATACCTAAGTAGGTGAGGACTAATAAAGTATGTAATCTCGTGTATGAACGCGTAAAAGGAAAGAGCGATGGAGACTCTCCATGGTCTACTAGGGTTTCACAGAAAGGGGAAAGATTTGAGAGAGTTTGAGGGCCGCAGGGCAGAGACGAGTGATGATTAGGGTTTTGGGGTTGGGTACTTAAAAATAGCAGGGTTGTTGTGGGTCGTGGATCATCTGAGATCAACGGTCAGGATTTAAGAGAGACGGACAAGTCAGGAGATGGGTGTAGGATAATGGGCTGCTGGCGTTGGGTGAGGGTTCATTGGGCTAAGGGTTTTGGGCCTGTTTTGTATCCGAAAATAGGCTTAAAATTGTTTGGAATTGAAACAAATAAAGATTGAGGAAAAATTAGTTAATAAAATAGCTAAATAAATATAAAAATTCTATTTATGCAATTTAATACTTTCAAATAGTGGCTTAGGATTGTAAAAATATAAAAATGCTATTTTGACCTAAATAATGCAGTGAATGCAATTATTTGTAAAGTATATGCTACTATTGCAAATAATTTGTAAATAGTATAAACATACAAGCATAATTATATAAAATAAAGTAAAATATTATAAAATATGTTGGTTGGTATAAATAATTAATTTGGATGATTAAATCACCAAAAATAATTTGAAGGAGTAATTAATAAATATTTAACAATTAAAAATGCAAGAAATCAAATATAAAAGCTTTTAAGAATTATAAAAATAATTTGTATAAACTCTTGTATGAATTTGATAATAATAAAAAAATAATATTTAAAAAGTAAATATATGGAATACTTTATAAAATATGAGGGCAAAATTGAGTATCAACACTGGGATGATATTGCAGGTCTCGCAAATGCGAGATCCTATTCGCATTTGCGAACCTCGAATTTCCGAGGAGGGAATCATATTTACGAGGTGGGCTGGGGCCTGTAGAGTTCGCATTTGCGAACTCTTTGATCGCATTTGCGATGGGTATCTAGCAAGGTGTTGAGCGCATTTGCATCAAACGGTCGCTTTTGCGAAGGGGTCAGTGTTTGCATTTGCGAATATTATGTCGTTTTTGCGATATTTTCAGAGCTGCTCAGGGGTCACTTTTGCCAAGGGATTAGTGTTCGCACTTGCGAATATTATGTTGCTTTTGCGATATTTTCAGAGTTGCTCAGGGGTCACTTTTGCGATACTTTTTTCGCATTTGCGAACCGCAGATCGCAAATGCGATATCTGCAGGTGGTAAAAAGGAAGGAATTTCAGGACTTAGTCTCATTTATAACAGTTTTGAGCCCTAGATTTGATGGGAGGCGAGTTTTGGTGGGGATTTTCACATCTAGCTATTGGGTAACAGATATTGACTCAATTTCAATATTTTAACTTGATTTCTTATGGATTTTAACATCAAAATCATGGAATTTGAAAGGAATTTTGGAGATTTTGACTATGTTTGAAAAATGAAAAAGTTTGAGATTTGAGAGTCGAATTTGACTCGAATAGGAAAACCAAACACTTATTTAGACTCGTGGGGTTATGGGTAGTTGAGATCTATCCTTCGACTCGGGTTTTAACCGGGCGCGCCTGGGGGTAACTTCAATTGACTTTTTGGAAAATGTGTAATGATCTTAACTTTACTAATAGAAATTTTTTTCTCTTGCATTGCATGATATTATAAAGTCATTTTTTACTAGATTTGAGCCGAGCGGAAAGGAAAAGTAATTTTAAAGTGTCAATTGAGGGCTTTTGATGTAAGTATCTTGCCTAACCTTGTGTGAGGAAATTACCCCTTAGGATTTGACTTAATTGCTTATTTGTAATATGTGTGAAAAAACGTGTACATGAGGTGACGAGTGTGTATACGGTCGTATATGTGATTTATGACCTAATTTGCCCTGAGGTTACTCTTATTACTTTGCTTTGATTGTGAGGTCTCTGCTCTATCTATATCTACTTGGATGATTACTCGAGTTCATATTTCATGCTAGAGATCATGTTTTAGAATTTGTAATTCCTAAATTGGCCAAGTTGGGCGTTTGTGAGATTGTTGCTAAATTGAGTTAGTTGAATTCATTCATATATGTTGAACACCCATCCGCATTCCCTTTATTTTGTTTGTCTTTTTTCACTCCGTTGGCCGATTGTGAGTTTATGTCTTGATGACAGTTATTGGCATGATGTGTTATTATGATTATGGCACATGTGCACTTGTTAGGCGGATTGTTCGGGTGTTTGCATGAGGTTTCGGCCTTGCTATTGTTATTGTTGATATTGCACTTGCGACGAGACAAGGCAGGCTATATATATATATATATCGGGTTTGTGCATGTGGCGAGATAAGGCTGATGATTGCTAATACGCATGTGGCGAGACAAGGCGAGCATTTACTTTATTATGGCACACTCTGCCGTGCTATTGTTATTGTTGATATTGCACTTGCGACGAGACAAAGCAGGCTGCATATATACATATATATATATATATATATA
>AWOL01S0085001.1:0-15988 GCA_000715115.1 Nicotiana otophora
AAGAAAGCTTGATTGCATTGAATGAAAGCTATTACAGAAAAACAAGACGGTGTCGGGGGGGAGAGACACCAGTACAGAGAATTGTTTGCTTGCTTGAAAGTTGTGATTGCTTGGTCCCCCTTAATAATGCTTAAAAAAAATAAACCAAAGTTACATGATAGACCTATGAAAGTTGGAAAATCACACTTAAAGAAAATGCAGCAAAACTACTCTATATTTACAATGAAAAGGACTTAGTCTTCTACAAAGCAGAAACAAGTCCGTTAGCAGCAACTTTGTCTTTAGCATCAGGGTCTGCACGCGCGGCATTGTCTACGTGCGTGGCATTATTGGCATCTGCCTGTGGCTGGGCGTTGGCGATGGCTATCGGTGGGGCGACAGAGGCACATGCGCGCTTGTCACTTGGAGCTGCCAAGACCACGGGGCCGACCATGGAGATGGGCGTTGGGAGGCTGGCCAGGACGCCATGGGGCACGTCCAAGGGGTCATGGGGCATGGTTGGAAAGCCGCCCATGACAGTGCGCATGCGATCGTGAAAGGGGAAAGGGAAAATCACCAGCTATTACAGCTGAGCTATGCGAACGCGGAGAAGGCAGAAGCACACGTACATGATCGCGAATATGACTACATGAATGCAAAGAAGGAACGGTTAGCCCACCAAATAAGCCTTCGCGATCGCAGCTTAAGCTACGCGATCACATAGGAGGGGACACCAGATATCAGCACAACTATACCAAACAATGAGACAATGGCCCATAGCCCATCCGAAACACACCCGAGGCCCCCGGGACCCCGTCTAAACACACTAACAAGTTCCATAAACTATCACAGACTCACTCGAGGTCTTAAATCACATCAAAAAATGTCGAAACTACGAATCGCACCCATGAATCAAACTTATGAACTTTCAAATCTTCCAACTTCTAAAACTCGTGCCGAAACCTACCAAACCATATCCGATTGACTCCAAATTTTGCACACAAGTCATATTCAATCTTACGGACCTATTCCAGCTTCTGGAATGAATCCGACCCGATATAAAAAATTCCACTTCCGGTCAAAATCTCCGAAAATTCGACTTTCGCCATTTCAAGCCTATATTAGCTACAGACCTCAAATTCACCGTCCGGACATGTTCCTAAGTCTAAAATCACCCAACGGAGCTAACGGAACTGCTAGAACTCCATTCCGGAGTCGTCTACACATAGTTCTAACTACGGTCAAAATCCTAAGACTTAAGCTTCCGTTTTAGGGACTAAGTGTCCTAAATCACTCCGAATCATCCGGTAACTTAATTCAACCACGCACGCAAGTCAATACACATAATACAAAGCTTCTTAGGGCCTTATGCCGCCGAACGGGACTTAAATTCTCAAAATGACCGGCCGAGTCATTACATCCTTCCCCTCTTAAACAAACGTTCGTCCTCGAACGTGCCAAGAATCGCCTCGAAATCTTCAAATCACTGAAAGCACATATCCAACATACACCCGCGGGTGACCCCCTGTCACCCCAATCCACATAAACTTGACGACACCATCTCAACTATAATTCACCCTTTCTACTAACACCGATAAGCCTTAGAGTCTAAATTCTCACCTTCCATTCATCTCCAAAAGACCCGATTCTAAATCCATACACGGTATCAGTCGCAACCAGCTGTAACAACTCATGCCTACACCAATAAGGTACGACCACCTAACATGACACACCATACATAGGACCATAATAACATTTCTGATCACAATAACTGCCCATAATCAAAACTAGCACCGACAATTAGCCTCATATCCGTTAGAGACCCGTTTCAAACCTCCACAACACTGACAATGATGCAAGAAGCATGAAGTCCTCATAACTATACACCCGGATCAACAAGTCACATCTAACGTCACCGGGCACACACCCCATAAACTAAAACTCAAATAAGCACTAGACGAAAATGACTGAATGTGTAAAGAGAAACACATAAGAGAAATATCAAACAAGCCCGACAGGCACAACTCTCTATCAGTACCATCCTACGAATTAATTTAAATGGAAAAATCAAAGTATATAAACAATTCACAAGGATCTCATCATGATATAACCTCCACCGCGGCACGCAGCCCGGCTCAAACATATCAAATCAAATGGAATCGCGAGGGTCTCACCCTCAACTCTGAATCACAAGCCGAATACACATCATACCAATTGAAATCTTCCACTAATTCAATTCTGTCAATAAAATTACAACACTTACTGAACTCTCACCCCGGTAGAGTATCAAATCACAAATCGAACCAAGTTACTCAGGAATCACATCAAACCTACCATAATAGACAACATGAATTCACTTCTAGTCTCGTAACTTTCAATAATGAATTAAAACAACGATAGATATGGCTATCACTTAGAATCTCCAAATAGGGGCAAACACATAAACATAATACTAGGTCATGAACTCACCCATAGGTGGGACAACAAATAGGGGACTCACCCCGATAAGCAGAACTGAAATAAAATACGAAGGATGCCCCTATGTAACAAATCAAAAGCACACCTGTATGGCATCATCTGGCGCAACGGCCTCAAGCCTACTATATGAAACACATCAACGGGCCGGGCCTTCCCCTCGAATACTCCGCTTTAACACACCTATCCGGAGTCTAGGATAATATCTCACCCTGTGGCTGGTATCTTCACACTCGAAGCAACCTCTCTGCTGATGTGACTGTGGGAACTGTGCGGTATGGGTACTTAGAGACCCATGAGCACCTGAAACACTGTGCTAAGCCTGAAGTGCAAACTGAACCGGCTGACTCACAAAACCTCTACCATGTTGTACCCTGCCTCCAAAATAAGGACCAATAGATCTCTTCGGTCTACGAGGCCTCCTCACCTCCCTGTCCTCTCTCTCCTGACCTCGCCTGTCCTCTCTCTCCTGATCCCATATGCCCTCTACTCCGCGAGTGATCCCTATCACCTGCTGAAACGAAACATCCGACTCCAACTTCCTAGCCATGCTGAACCGAATATCATGCCTGAGCCCCTCAATGAATCTACGGATACGCTCTCTAACTATATCGACCAAAGCAGGTGCATGTCTGGCCAAATTACTGAATCTAACGGCATACTCTGACACTGACATAGTGCTCTGGCGCGGCTACTCAAACTCCGCGCGCCATGCATCTCGAAGGGACTGAGGTACAAATTCTCTCAGGAACATATCTGAAAACTGAACCCATGTAAGTGAAACTGACTAGGTCGGGCTACCCAACTCATATGCCTGCCACCACTGATGAGCGGCTCCCCTGAACTGGAACGTAGTAAAAGCAACCCTACTCGTATCCACAATACCCATAGTATGGAGAATGCGGTGACACTTTTCTAGAAAACCCTGGGCATCATCTGTCGCCAACCCACTAAAGGTAGGAGGGTGGTACTTCTTGTACCTCTCAAGTCTAAGCTATTCTTCCTCAGATGCTGCTTCGCTAACCATGGGCTGAACTAGAACCACAGGCTGTGTCGCCATGACACCTGGAACCTGACCAACAGGAACGCGCTTCTCTGGAGTACGGGCGGAGGGAGTCCCTTGGTTTGTAAAATAACTGGTGCAACCGGAATCAACCCCGCCTGAGCCAATGTACCAAACATGCTCAGGAAATGTGCTAAGTTCTCCAGAAGTCTGGGGGTAACGACAGGCACCTCCGGTACCTTCCCCCCCAACTGGAACTACTGGCGGCTCCTCAATTGCTGCTCTGGTAGGTGCCCTAGCTGCGGCATATGCTCCTCGTCGACCTCTGCCTCTACCGCTAGCGACATTTGCTCCGGGGGTAACGTCATCAGCAACTGCAGCTTGTGTCCTCACCATCTGTGAGAGAATGGAATGATAAAAGTTCAAACATCGAGACCAATGAACTCGCACGATAGGAATGAAGGAAGTGAAACTGTCCTAATAGTTCTATAGCGTCTCGAAGATAAGTATAGACATCTCCGTACTGATCTGCAAGACTCTACTAAACTCGCTTATGACTCATAACACCTATGAACCTAGAGCTCTGATACCAACTTGTCACCACCCAATTTTCCCTTTGTTGGGTATTGTGATGGCACCAAGTCTTAGGGGACTACATAAGCCTAACATTTACTGAATAACAACAACAATTAAATAACATCTAACAATTTTGAAATGGAAATATCTATAAGAAGGTGACTCCGAAGCCTGCGAACGTAGCAACAAGTTTACCTTTAGTCTCCACAGCAACAATACGCAAATCTAGCTAATGATCAACTGACTTCGAAATACCAGGATCTGCACAAAAATGTACAAAAGTGTAGTATGAGTACACCACGACGGTACCTAGAGAGTATCAAGACTAACCTCAGTGGAGTAGTGACGAGGAACAGTCAAGACACCTACTAGACTAAATAACCTGAACAAGTATAAGTATAGAAACAACAGAGTATGATATCCATATAAAGACTACGCGAAGTGGCAATTAATACGGTAATTGCAATAAGGAAGGAAAACAATAACTATCAGTGGAACACCATAATAATGACATAGAAGAATGAACAGAAACACAACGTAAGTCCGATAATCACAGATAAAGAAAGGACAAGTAACAACTCAACAATACGACAGCTTTCACACCGATTTTTAGTCAATAAACTCCATGAGGTACCGAACCTCATACTATTCACAACTCACGGGTTCCAATACACGAACCCTAACATTTGGCATCTTGTGCCCTCATTACACTTCAACCGCACTGACAACTCACGTGCCAAATAGAGCCATTCTCACATAGAAGGCAGAAAAACAAGGGTGTTCATCTATACTCAACAATATCAAGAAAACTTCTTAACCGATAAGAGTGCTCAACTACGTGTATGCTTGTGCAAGTGTCCTAACATAGTTCATGCCAGCTAGTAAGTACAGGAAAAGAAATGGACAGCACGCAGAATGTTTTCACACAACTTTCTACAAGATAAAGCTCACACAGGTAAGTGTACCACTACACAAATATCAACAACAAGAATGCCCCCAGGCCATCACAAGTCATCACAATTCAATCACTGACACAACCCACCTTGTCTCACCATGTGTGTAATAGTAAAATAAATGCCCGCCTTGTCTCGCCACACGTGTATTATAATGTTCCTACCTTTCCTCGCCACATGCGCAACCCCCCCCACATATACATATATATATATATATCGCCTTGTCACGCCGCATGTGAAAATATAAATAGTAACAATAGCACGACAGAAACCTCGTGCAACCCAATAACAATCGCACGGCAAAAATATCGTGCATCAAAATAACAACAACCACACTGCAGAAACCTCGTGCATCACAATAACAACAACCGCACAACAGAAATCTCGTGCAACACAACAACAAGTACAACATCAACAATGACAATAATACAAGGGTACGACAAATAAGTCCACTCAGAGATTCCAGAATTTAAAGAAATAGAGGAACTAATTCACAAGGAGTAGCCACAATCGGGGAATGCTAGTTACAATAAACATATCTCTCAACAAGAAAGGAAATACTATGTAATAATGGTCCACAATATACAGTTCGACAACAAGGAAGCTAACACAAGTCGAATAATTCCAAATAAGGACAAGTCAACCAAAATATAAGATATCTAACTTCTTTTAAGGTCGGGCAATTAGGAAAGAGATACAACAAATTCAGCTAAGAAGAAGCAGCGAAAAGGTAACCATATCCTCAATTAAGGCTGAACAATTACAGAAGAGATAGTAATAATTTTAATTAAAGATAAACGGTTAGGGAAAGGATAACGTGGCAATGAAAGGTAACAATTTTAGTTAAGGCACATATGAATCAAATAAGCAATAAGAGTGAATCATGAAGCAATTAATTCTAATTAAGCAGGTAGAGGTGAAACTAGTAATTACGAAGCGTAATCATAACAAGAACAACTGCATATTCAGTGAATACAAGGGCCTAAGGACCCTAAAAGGCCAATTTTCTACAAATACATCCGAGCACGTACTCGTCACCTTGTGTACACGGACTACAATTAACATAGACGACTCAAATCCTAAGGGGTAGTTGACCCACACAAGGTTAGGCAAGATACTTACCTCAAAGAAGACAGACCGATACTCTAAAATGAAATTCTCGATTGAAATGACCTCCGGGAGGCTCAAATCTAACCAAAATTACTTCAAAGCACAAATAAAACTCATAAGAAACTATTCCGGATCATAAAGCCTATATTTTATCAAAATCTAAATATCGACCCAAAAGTCGACCCCCGGGCCCGCACCTCGAAACCCGACAAATTTCAAAAAACCCGAACACCCATTCTAATACGAGTTCAATAATACTAAAATTATCAAATTCCGATATCATTTCGTCCCTCAAATCATGATTTTTCATTTTTAAAATTTTCTTCAAAAACCTCCATTTTCCTCAACTCAAAACACAAATTAAATGATAAAAATAAAGATAAATTCATGTAATATAATAAATTCTAGGTGAAGAACACTTACCCAATCGATTTGCTTGAAAAACCCACAAAGAATCTCTCAAAACCGAGCTCTAGAACTCCACAAATGTTAAAAATGGCTAACCCTCGGAATAGAAAACTTTATATTCTTCCCAGGTATTTGTACATCGCGATCGCGGAACAAATAGTGCGATCGCGAAGAAGAAAAATAGCAACTGCTGAAATGAATTACGCGATCGCATAAGGAATAGTGTGATAGTGAAGAGGGAAAAATGTTGGGGCCAGGTACTGCACTACACGACCGCTTGAGTGCACATGCGATCGCGAAAGGGGAAGGGGAAAATCACCAGCTGTTACAGTTGAGCTATGCGAACGTGGTCAATGAAGTTTGAACGTGGTCAATGAAGTTTGAACGTGGAGAAGGCAGAAGCACACGTACGCGATCGCGAACAGGACTACGTGAACGCAAAGAAGGAATGGTCAGCCCACCAAACAAGCCTTCGCGATCGTGGCTTAAGCTACGCGATCGCATAGAAGGAGACACCAGATATCAGCACATCTATACCAAACAATGAGACAATGGCCCGTAGCCCATCCGAAATGCACCCGAGGCTCCCGGGACCCCGTCCAAACACACCAACAAGTTCCATAACCTAACACGGACTCGCTCGAGGTCTCAAATCACATCAAATAACATCGAAACTACAAATCACACCATGAATCTAACTTATGGACTTTCAAATCTTCCGACTTCTAAAACTTGTGCCGAAACCTACCAAACCACATCCGATTGACCCCAAATTCTGTACACAAGTCATATTCAATCTTATGAACCTATTCCAGTTTCTGGAATCGGAATCCGACCCGGATATCAAAAAGTCCACTTCTGGTCAAAATCTCCGAATATTCGACTATCGCCATTTCAAGCCTAAATCAGCTACAGACCTCAAATTCACCGTTCGAACACGCTTCTAAGTCCAAAATCACCCAACGGAGCTAACAGAACAGCCGAAACTCCATTCTGGAGTCGTCTTCACACAGTTCCAACTACGGTCAAAATCCTAAGACTTAACCTTCCATTTTAGGGACTAAGTGTCCCAAATTACTCTGAATCATCCAGTACCTGAATTCAACCATGCGCGCAAGTCAATACACATAATACGAAGCTACTCAGGGCCTTATGCTTCCGAACGAGACTTAAATTCTCAAAACGACCGGCCGGGTTGTTACAGTACAAACTCCGGAGGGGCTCCTTTGGCCCAAGCGTTATAATAAGCCAGATCCAGGCATAAATCAAAAAAGCATGCTGCGACATGCAGCCCGATCCCATAAATATCACTCAGAATCAGGCCCTCAGCCTCACTCAGTCATCAAACTCTCCAGTTTCTCGAGCTCACAATGTCATGAAACTAGCCCAAAAATGATGATATGATGTATCAATAAATAGCAATAGAGACTGAGATATGACATGCAATGAATAAATATGACTGAGTATGAAACTTCAATTTAAACATATAATTCAACAACAAAAATAACCTCAGTGGGTCCCAATTATACCAATATATGCCTAAGCATGATTTCTAGCATGAATTACAGCTTAGGTGTTCTAGCACATAGAGTACAGTGAAATATCCAGAGAAGATAGCTACACACTTCCATGGAATCGACTTGTCATAATTCACACGGTGCACGCCCACACTCCCATCACCTAGCATGTGTGTCACCTCAACATCAATCACATATCGCGTAATTCAGGGTTTCATACCCTCAGCACCAAGTTTAGAAGTGTTACTTACCTCGAACAAGCCAAATCCAATACCGAGAAGGCCAAGCGATGCTCCAAAAATGGCATCCGGCACGTATCGACCTCCGAACGGCTCGAAACTAGCCAAAAGCAACTCAATTACATCAATTAATGCCTAAGGAAATAATTCCAAAAGATAAGGGTCGAATCTTTAATCAAAAGCCCAAAATCGACCCAAAATCCCAACCCGTGCCCGTGCCTCGGGACCCAATGAAACTCACAAAATCCGACAACCCATTCAATTACGGGCCCAACCATACTAGTTTCACTCAAATCCGACTCTGAATCGACGTTCAAAACTCAAAAATTTGCTTTATGAAGTTTTAGACAAAACCCCCCAATTTCTCTTACAAATTCATCAACCAATTGCCAAAAATGAAGATGGATTCATGAAATAAAATCAAAACCAAGTGTAGAACACTTATCCCAATCCTTGTGATGAAAATTTCTTCAAAAGTCGCCTCAATCTGAGTCCTACATCTCAAAATATGATAAAAGAACCAAAACCTCGATTTATAGCATTCTGCCCAGCATTTTCGAACCTGCGACACATTAGCCTCTTCTGTGGTGTTGCTTTTGCGGCCCAAGTCACGACTCTGCGGAGAAGCATTAGAGTCCTGCCTTCGCACCTGTGGTAAAACTCCGCTTCTGCGCACCCGCAGGTGCGAGTCCAAACTGCACTTCTGCATTGGCATTCGCTTCTGCGCCCAAACACATCGCATATGCGCCTTTGCAGATGCGAAGAATCCTCCGTTTCTGCGGTCTCCGGCTCCCAGCAGCACTTCCGCTCCTGTGACTCCTTTGTCGCTTCTGCGACCATCGCACCTACTCAAACCAGCCGCAGGTGCGATCACACCAGATCTGCCACCAACAACTTAAGCCAAAAATCCTCCAAACGATCTGAACCTCGTCTGAAACTCACCCGAGCCACTCGGGACCCCGTCCAAGTATACCAACAAGTCCCACAATATAACATGGACCTAATCTAGGCCTCAAATCTTGCATAACAACATCGAAATGATGAATCGCACCTCAATTCAAACTTGGATGCACTTTGAACTTTTAACTTCCAAAACTCGTGCTGAAACATATCAAACCAACTCGGAATGAACTCAAATTTTGCACACCAGTCCAAAATGACATAACGAAGCTATTTCAATTCCCGGAATCACAATCCGAATCCGATATTCATAAAATCAATTCCCGGTCAAACTTATGAATGTTCTAAACCTTCAAATTTCCAACTTCCGCCAATTAGTGCCGAATCCTTCTAGGAACATCCAAATGCAAATCCGGGCATACACTCGAGTCCAAAATCACCATCCGGACCTAAGGGAACCATCAAAACTCCAATCCGAGGTCAAATACTAAATAGTCAAACTTGGTCAACTCTTCCAACTTAAAGCTTCAACAATGAAATTCATTCTTCCAAATCAATTCCGAATAATCTGAAAACCAAAACCGATGATTCACGCCAGTCATAATACATAATACAATGCTGCTCAAGACTTCGAATAGCTGAACGAGATGCAAATGATCAAAATGATCGGTCGGGTCATTACATCCTCCCCCACTTAAACATATGTTCGTCCTCGAACATGAAAAGATTTGTTCCAGAGCCGCCAAGCCGCTGTGTAACCTTACCATGTACATACCCGGGGGTGATCCCACGTCCTCCTAATCCATATAAGCTTGACAACACAACATAACTGAAGATTACTACTCCAACCTTGGACCGCAAACTTTAGAATCCAATTTTCACATCCAGAATTCATTACAATACCCAAATCTTGCACCTACACACTATATAAATCTGAACGAGCTATATCGAGCCATAACCATAACCCAAGATGTAGTCACATGATGTACCACATAACTCAGATGCTCACAACAATAACTTTTGACCACAACAGCTGCTCAAAACACAGCCTAATACCGGTAATGAACCTCATATCCAACAAAACCTCATTCTTAAACCTTTGTACACTACCAATGATGAAAGAAACATACAGAAACTAATAACCACTCATCAGACCAACAAGTTATGGAGCCCTCTTTCGTCCAATCAGCACCAAAGACAAATCCTAAGCCGACTCCCGATATTATTCCTCCAAACACACTGTAATCAAATCCAATAGCACCCATTCTAGGTTCGACGACCTCATTTTATCAAATACATCCGCCCTACTGACATGGCACACCAATACAACCTTAAGCCACAAACCGTGCAATCTGTGCACCAATACACAACAATTTAAGTGTACTCAAACATAGAAAATGACTCAAATGAGAGAACCGTCCCGCAAGCTCAACAAGTACCACCACGACGCAATGACAAGAACCCATCACACACCGTAGAACCAAAATACACGAATCAATCACAAAGGATTATATCCTGACATACCCCAGCTGTAATGCGTGACCCCATCCAAATACTAGTTCATATGAAATACCTCGAGCCAAAATGCTCAAAATCAATGACCACGCTCAATTTGACATCCAGTACCTAAGGTGCATGGCTATAACCACGGAGGAATCAATAATATAATACTACAGACCGGAGAGAACATCACCAAATGCACAATCAGTCATTCAACACCCTAATACCCATCTCATTCAAATTTCGCTATTAGGCCCAAATAGAACCGCACCATGTGTGCATATAACCAACGGATCACAACCCCTCGTAGCATAGAAGGGTAACTCATAGAACATATCAGAATACGAATACACTCAACTCTGATTGAATGGCACATCCCTCAACAGTAGCAGTACAAAGTCACCCAATCTGACCCGGTGTAGACTACAAATCCTCATTGGGCCTACCAGTGGGTCCCAAATCAATTCTGGTCACCCATAATCCCCAAAACCACAATCCGAAGCTGATATCCAAAAAGTCAACCCCCGGTCAAACTTATGAACTTTCCAAACCTTCAAATTTCTAACTTTCGCCAATTAGTGCTGAATCCTTCTAGGAACATCCAAATGCAAATCCGGGTATATGCCCAAGTCCAAAATCACCATCCGGAACTAACGAAACTATTAAAACTCCAATCTGAGTTCAAATACAAAATAGTCAAACTTGATCAACTCTTCCAACTTAAAGCTTCAATAGTGAAATTCATTCTTCCAAATTGATTCCGAATAACCTGATAACCAAACTGATGATTCACACCAGTCATAATACATAATATGATGCTGCTCAAGACTTCGAATAGCTGAATGGGATGCAAATGCTTAAAACGACCGGTCCAGTCATTACAGTTTTAGATTGTCTTCAAGAATCTGGTTAAGAAATAAAATTTGGTTAAGGGTTATGGTTGTTATATTTGTGTATCACTCTTGCATTGGTTATACTAAACTTAACTTCATCATGTTTGGAATAATACACTTAACCTGTATAACTGATCCATGCCTCCTTAATGTTATACTCTCATTGTTCTGGACTTTTTATAATGAGTCTGCCGGTCTTATCCTATGCTCTTTGATATTATACCATGTTTTATAATCTTGCACTCCTTAAGAGCATCTATTGTATATGCCTGATTATCTTCTCTTAATAATTTTGCACTCATTCTTGTTCTTAAACAAACTTTTTATTTATCCTTCATGTTTATGCCTGTGATTTCATCATCACTGAACCCTGCTAAGCTTATGTAAGTTAACTGTTACTCACCTGTGAACTTAAGGGAAACTTTCTGATGTGTTTATCTGCCTTGCTTGGGTACTATATTATGTTTTTATGAATGCCTTAACTCTTAGTGAACCTAGAATGGATATGGGGTTATAAACTTTAAAATAAAAATGATCAGGTCATCTGCTTAAGTTAGGATCAACCTGCTTGCTTGCATGAATACTCCTGTTAATATTCTTGAGAGATTCTAAATGGAGTTGTTAATTCATACCTCTGGTAAGAAGTGAAGGTTTAATCTATGTGTGTGGACATTTGCTAAGTTTGAACATAGTCAAAGTATTGTGACTGCAACTAAGAACTTCTGCATGTTTGAATCTGTCAGTAGGATCAGTAAGGTTAATGCACATATATCTTCTCTACTCCTTAAGTTATATCACTTAATGTTTGGACTTTTGAAATAATCTGCTGGTGTTCCCTTCCTTTGTTTGCACCTGTAATTTTTTTCTTTGAGTATTCTTGAGCATGTTGAAAGTGTTGACAATGTACCACACACTTATGTTTTGATTGTGATCTCAATAGTGTAATTTGTTGTCTAACACTCATACTAGTATTCTGTATAGTTTATGTGAGAAGTGTACATGCTTGAATCTTTGTGTTATTGTTACTGTTACATTAGAAGTTACAGTGAATGCCTTATTGGCATTAAAACCTATAGGGAAGAGTAAGTATGAGTGGTTAACGGTATTGAGGAGTAAGATTTAGTTTGCGGTTGAGACACCCTCCCTAACACAAGTACTGCTCGGGGTCCCTAAGACCCTTGTGAACTCTGAAGTGCCAGTGATCCAAAGGGTGTCTTGGCCATGAATGGAATTATACCTTAAGCTCTTAATCATTGACATTTATTAGTCTCTTTAGGATTAATGTTAAATGAAAGACATGCTCACTATGAATGTGTTTACTCTATTTGACCTTTCATTAATTTTATTCCATTCTTAATCACCAGCACTCCTTACCGTTTTAGTTTTTCCATACATTGGTTTTATTTGTATTTAAGTGTTTTATTGGGCTCTATCACTGATGTATTCATTATTTTTTGCACATATGATCGAACTGGACCTGTTGAGTTCTCAATAAGTCAGGCCTAAGTTCCAGCCCTGAGTCTGAAGTTACTGAAGCTGCTGCTGCTGTTCATTGTCCGCTGGGCCTGACATCTCTTAGGCCCAAACCTTGAGTCCAGCTCTTTACTCTCCTGTCATTTCCTTTTTAGAACTATTGTTTGCTTATATATATATATATATATATATATATATATATGTATAATACTAACATTGCTGATTGAATGTCTTTATTTATTTTTTGATCTTTTTAGAAACTTAAGCAAGTTAAAAAACCATAGGTAGAATGTGCTTAAGTTAATTATTTTTGTTGTATGATTTCATCTTCAATCATGCTAAATTTTATGAAGTTGCTTGTCGAGGTTTTAAAACAGATTCAAAGTTGACAACTCTCTTTCTTAAAAGCCAGAATCAGGGAAATGATATCAAGGGCAGTTTTCTACAAACCAAAATGAAACACATTTGCAATCAAGTAATATTTCTAATGATCTTTCTTCTAAAACTTGATACAAGATTCAAAATTAATCTTTAAGGTAATATCTATAGTCTACTTCTTAATAGCTCTTACTTTACTAAAGTTACACAAATAGCCATTTTATTTCAAAAGTAAAAGTATTTTAAACCTAAGCCACATTTGTAAAGTTTGCAAATATAAACACCATAAATATACTTTCAAACATTCTTTCGGTCATATAAATGTGAACATTTTTAAGGCTTTTACAAATGGAACCTATACTCTCTTTTCAAAGTGCATATACTATCTTTCTTTCAAAACGATAAGTTTTAAACATGACATAGAGTAAGCTATACACTTTTAAGCACTGATTAAGTAGAATATAGACATCTATTTCCCTAAACCTAGTCTATGTACTATGTAGCTACCGTAGGTAGATTCTAGGAGGTACCTAACACCTTCCCCTTAGAAGAACAAGAACTCTTACCCAAATCTCACTGGTTAGCAGACCAATAGGATAATGATTTAACAACTGAATAGGTACCTTATAAATATTAGGTGGCGATTCTCTTTCATCATCACCAGGGTAACCACTAGTTGAATCTTGTTTTGACTGGTGCAAAATAGGATGCAACAACATAGCGACTCTGCTAGGGATTTACACTTAGCTTCTGACCTTAGTAGACTTAGACTAGATCTAGAATTTAGGAATATTTGTTTATATGCTACTTTAAATGTGCTTAATTTTGCAAACATGTGTTTCCTGTCTTATTTGTTCAACATGTACTTATATGCCTGCTTTAATGTTATCACTGTTATCCCACTATCTGTTACTGCTTTATATACACTGTCATCACATTCATTCATATCTAGTCTTGGCCGTACACTATCACACATAATGGCACGTGAGGGTTGCCTTTTACACCCCTCTGTACCTTTTTCAAAATTCTTTAGTTTTAAAGAATGGCTTTGTCAGGTCAACTGACATAACATATCGCAGTATTCAGTCCAACTCCAAGAATTAGGAAACACTCTACTTTAGCAAACATAGGCCATGCTGCATAAACCTTGGGTGAGTCTGTCTTTGGCATCGACACACAATTAGGAAAGCCACCTTAATGTCAATGGGTCATGCACCCAACGACATGACTTTTGAGGAACGACGAACTAATCCTGGTGAGATGCTAAAGATCTGGAGCAAACACTTACCAAACCCCTTTCTTCACCCCCTTCAGAATAGAAATCAACTGCAATATTCCTAAAATCAGTATGGTCATGGGAGCACCATACAAGCTGAAACAATGGTGAAGGAACATTCACCGAGACTATAGAGATGAGATCCAAACGCACTTAGGATCATTGACTGCTTTATTGAATGTCCGGGCCAACACAGTTCTCACCAAACTATTGATAAAATTCTGGGATCCAGCCAAAGTGGTTTTCAAGTTCGTTGACTGTGAATTGGTACCAACACCAGAGGAAGTCACCAGCTTCACAGAGTTACCATTTACCGGGAGAAAGCCAATACTACCAGTGACCATGCCCGGCCATAGGTTCCTCGACACCTTGGGCTTAGCAACCAGCCGGAATATGAGGAACATTGATGATGGGTGGGTGAGCTTAGACCAATTGTTTGACCGATTTGGGCATCGAGAGAGCTAAAGTGGCACATGAGGGAGTTTCAGTATGATCAAGCTACATGGGAAAGTCTCCGTCTTTTAACCTTCTCTATGGCATTGCTAGGATTACAGGTTTTCTCGTAGAGGAGAGGACGAACCAACATCAACTTGCTACCTGTGGTCTTGGTAACATTTCGGGGAAATCTCCAAGTCACCTTGGTGCCTATGAGCATTGTCTGCATGTTCCAGAGGGTATGACTTCTTCAAGTGTTGCAATTTGTTACTCTAGCTATGGTCCACTGAACACTTCTTCCAAAGAGAGGCCAATGTCGACTATTTTGTAGGTGTCAACAATATGATCCGGTGTCACAATGAAAGAATGAGGCACTGGGTCTCACCTCATAGACGAGAGGAATGGAGATAAATGCTGACTCATCTAAGTGGAGAATGGATAAACTGGAAGCTTTCGTGGTTGATCGGCAGGGCGATTCTAAGGACCACTTATAAGTATTCCATAGAGCTGATAGGACTCGAAGGCATTCAACCATATGCACCTCTACAAGTTCTCAGGCAGTTTGGTCTGATCCAGGATGTACCGCCCTGGTCGAGAACAACTCTCTGTGAAGATGACTACAATTGGCAAATCCCGATCCCGAGGGTAAGGAAACTTCAAGACGAGTGGAATGACCTAATCATGATTCTAGTGGGTCAGAATTCATGGTGTACTTCAGACTACTTTGGATGGATCAATGAGGAAGATGAGTTGGCCTGACCAAGAAGAGAAGGAGTGGTTGGGTTAGAAGATGCAACAGCAGCCTTACAAATATATCACGAGATCTTGCCTCATTATCGTGTTACCATCGCCATGCATCAGGAAGTGGTTCCA
>AWOL01S0085012.1:0-11154 GCA_000715115.1 Nicotiana otophora
TCATTTTTCTTACAAAATCAATATCAATCTATCACAATCTCTCTCTAATTTTCTTCTATACTTTCTACTATTGCTTACTTTATTGTTATAATTTATGAAAAAATTGTGAAGTTGAAGAATTGAAGTCTTCAAGTCTTCAACGATAATCAATCTTCAACAAGTTGTTCGTCAATTCGGTAAACTCGTTCCAACTCTTAAGTTTTAATATTATAGTTTTGTTTGTTTTATTTATTTTCTATTACTTGATTAATTAAGATTACTTCCTTAAAAAACCTTTTGGTAAAAATAAGAAAAATTCCAAGAGTGGCGAATCTAGTGGTCATGTTGTTCCTCCTCCCCTGCCCCTGGCTCCCCGAACCAAACCCTATATCCTTCCTACACCTGCTATTCTTGATAGTGATAATAGTTTATTACAATTTACCGAGAGTCAATTTTGCCATAATATTGTACCCGGTGAATAATTAGACCATGAATTAATGAATGCTCTTTATTCTAATAATTATATTACTATTGATGAAAATGATGATGAAGAAATTGATCTTGATGAAACTCAGCCGGATGATGATACACCCACTAGTCCTGTTCCTGATGTTAACCCAACTAGTGATAACCCTGCTAATCCAAATGATGCCCCATCTGATACTCTTATTACTGCCCTACCTTTTCTAGACAATCTACCAAACAGACGAAACATCTCCTGTTTGGCCATTTTTTACTCAACTAGTTCCAGAAAATAAAGCTAAGTGTAAAACTTGTGGCATGGAGTTAGCTTTTAAATATTTTGGATTGTGGTATGTGGACGCCATGTAAGCAAGGTGATGAGTGCGTTCCCGGGCTAAATATGGTAATTGGTCGATTTTAGCTAAGTAGATTCATTCCATGCCTTTAATTCAGTTGCCACAACATGTTATATTCATCATCCTTAACCTATCTTCACATGCTTTATTTGACATTGTTAATACTTGTCTTATCTCTTACTTGCTAATTGCCTTTACATGCTTAGTTGAAGTTATTGTTCTCTCAATTACTTATTCATTATTTAACTGTTGAGTTCCCTTAGTTGACGTTGTTATTTCTTGGAATATGTTATTGATGGATTGCGGTGTTGAAGATTATAAAGGTTGTGATTCACATTGAGGCAAAGTTGTAAATTTGTTAAAATACCATTCTTGTTGAGTTATTCACTTTCGCTTGCTATTGTTGATACTCTTGTACATATTGTGGCTGAGCTATGGGCTACTTATTGTGGAAATACTATTATTATTGACTTCTTTGGCAAGTTGTGGTATTGGGCAATTGAGGTGCGATTTGTGATGGGTGGTGATATTGATACGCATGCATTGGTATACGGATTGGGGTTGAAACGCATTTGGTGAGATAAGGTTGGCTTGGTATGGGTGTTGCTAGTGGAAGAACTACTTGAAGCCACGCGGTGTGATAAGGTAGGCTAAAATGCGGGTAGCTATTTCGGGAAAATAATTTTCAAAACTAAATGTAAGGCTCCCGCAGTGAAATAACAAAGATTGTGATTTTATTTGTGAAATGAGACTATGAGGCGGTACCTCGGTAGTAATTATTGTTGATACCTTTTATTTACGTCACTTATGTTTTGTTTGCATCATTTCCTTGGCATTCTTATTATGTGCTTTCCTTCCGTATTGTCTTAATTGCCTTAATTTAAGCGTAGTTATCCTTGATATACTTCTTCATTGTACCCTTTCCATTGTTTCCATTATTATATTGCACTGTACCTGTTCAATTTATTTATTTATTACAGTTGGCATCTTGACCTGACGCGGTTAGGCTTGATACTTACTGGGTACGATTGTGGTGTACTCATACTATGCTTCTACACAACTTTTTGGGCAGATCCAGCTACTTCATACCAGTCTAAGTATGAGTGAGTTGCCTTTGGACCGGAGACTTCAAGGTATACCTGCCAACGTTCACATGCCTCGGAGTCGCCCTCTATCTAGTTTCTATCTCATTCTCCTTTTATAGATATTGTTGTATTGAGATGTTCAGTATACTCGTGTAGAGCTTGTGAATATGTATCACCAGATTTTGGGAGTTATGTTCAGTTGTATTGTGGGGTCCTTTTTATGATAGCTATTGTTTCAAATTGGAAGTTTTATTACTGTTTCCGTTAAATTATTCATGTATGTTAGGCTTATCTAGTCTTAGATACTAGGTGCTATCACGATATCCTACGGAGGGAAATTGCGGTCGTGACATGTTTGTATCTGAACCCTAGGTTCATAGGTGTTACGAGTCACAAACATGTTTAGTAGAGTCTCGTGGATCGGTACGGAGGCTATACTTATCTTCGAGAGGCTATGGAACTATTAGGAAATCTTCTCTTCTTTGATTCCTTATCGTGCGAATTGGTTTAATTTGAATTCTAAAACTTTTTCTTTCTATTTCTCTCAAAGATGGTGAGGATACGCACCACTGGAGAGATGATTAGACACCCCCCCTACTATAGCCGCGAGAGACCGGGACTAGGGCAGAGGATGACGAGGGGCACGTGGTAAAGCCAGAGCACCTGCCCGAGAAGCGATAGAGGAGCCACCAGTAGCTCCAGTTGGGGGCCAGACACCTGAGGCTTTTGCTACTACCTCTGCACAGTTCTGGAGCATGTTTGGTACTCTAGCTCAGGCGAGGTTGATTCCACTTACACCAGCCACATCTCAGGCTAGGGGAGGAGCACAGACTCCCGCAGCCCATACCCCAGAGCAGTGGGTCCATGTTGACCAGGTCCTAGAATTTATACTAGTGTAGCCGGTTGTCCCAGTTTAGCCTGAGGTTAGGATAGAATTATCTGAGGAGGAGTAGCTCAGACTCAAGAGGTACAAAAAGTACGATCCGCCTACTTTCAGCGGCTTAGATACATAGGACGCACATGGTTTTCTGGAGAAGTGCCACCGTACTCTCCATACCATGGGTATAGTGGAGACGAGCAGGGTTGCTTTTAGTACTTTCCCATTGTCGGGACCAACATACCAGTGGTTGCAGGCTTGTGAGGAGGGTTGCCCAGCCGAAGCAGCTTCACTCACATGGGCTAAGTTTTCAGAGATGTTCCTGAGAGAGTTTGTTCCCCTGAGCCTTCGAGATACATGGCACATGGAGTTTAAGCAGTTGTGCCAGGGTGCTGTGACTGTGTCAGAGTATACTGTCAGATTCAGTGAGTTGTGCAGACATGAACCTGCCTCGGTATCCACAGCCAGAGAGTGAGTCCATCGATTTATTGAGGGGCTCAACTATGGTATTAGATTCGGCAAGAGTTACTCAATGAATCAGTTGATTGGAATTACGAGATGGATAGATGTTACCAATGACCAATTAATTTCTTTTATATGCATGGCTTGAGAGTTGGAGACAGATACTCCATATCAACAGGTGGTAGAGATCGCAGAGATATTGGAGGGTATGCGGGCCCGGGAGAGGGAGGATAGCGAGGACAAGAGGCCTCGTGAGTCTGGCAGATATTGTGGTGCTCGTGCCCCAGTTTTAGCCCATCATGGTAGAGGCCATATGATTAGTCTAGTTCATTCAGCACTTCCAGCTTCTAGTGGTACTCCGACTACTCCCAGCCTCAGGTTGCTCATTATGCACTACCCATGTCTAGTGTACCTCCTGCACGGGGTGCTTTCAGTAGTCAGTCCAGCCGACTAGGCATGAGCTAGTTTTAGCAGCCTTATCCTCTGAGAGCTTGTTTTGAGTGTGGCGATACTCGTCACATGGTGAGGGATACCCCAGACTTAGGATGGGTGCACCTCCACAGACTACTCATGCTCCACGTATTTCATAGGGTTCCCAAACTTCTCAAGACGTGGTTACTGCTCCATTTGCCGCTCCACCTGCACATCTAGCTAGGGGTGGAGTTCAGGCGGGTAGAGTCGCCCTAGAGGGGGTGGCTAGGCCAGATGTTATGCTTTTTCGGGTAGGACGGAGACGGTTGCATCTGACACAGTTATCACAGGTATTGTTCCGATTTTTCATTGATATGCATCAGTCTTATTTGATCCAGGCTCCACTTATTCATATGTATCATCTTGCTTTGCTCCGTATTTGGGTATATCTCGTAATTCTTTAAGTTTTTCTATTTATGTGTTCACATTTGTGGGAGATTCTATTGTTGATGACTGTATGTATCGGTCGTGTTTTGTTGTTATTTGTGGTTTTGAGACCAGAGTTGATCTATTATTGCTCAATATGGTAGACTTTGATATTATTTTGGGCATGGACTGGTTGTCGCCCTATCATGCTATTCTTGATTGTCGCGCCAAGATGGTAACGTTGGCTATGCCAAGTTTACTACGATTGGAGTGGAGGTGTACTTTGTATTATGTTCCTAGTAGGGTTGTGTCCTTCCTCAAGGCACATTGGATGGTTGGGAAGGGGTATGATGCATATCTAGCCTTTGTGAGAGATGTCGGTATGGATACTCATACCGTTGAGTCAGTTCCGATAGTGAGAGACTATCCAGATATATTTTCATTGGATCTTTTGGGCATGCCACCTAATAACAATATCAATTTCGGTATTGACTTGTTTCCAGGCACTCAGCCCATTTCTATTCTGCCATATCGTATGGCCCTAGCGGATTTGAAGGAGTTAAAGGATCAGTTGCTGGATAAGGGCCTCATTCGGCCTAGTGTGTCACCTTGGGGTGATCCGGTCTTGTATGTGAAGAAGAAGGATGGTTCTATGCGCATGTGTATCGATTATCGGCAGTTGAACAAGGTTACATTGAAGAACATATATCCATTGCCATGCATTGATGACCTATGGATTAGCTACATGGTGCCAGAGTGTTCTCAAAGATAGATTTGCGGTCAGAGTATAATCAGCTGAAGATTCAGGATCCGGATATTCTGAAGACTTCCTTTAGGACTCGGTATGGTCACTACGAGTTCCTTGTGATGGACTGACCAACGCCCCAACAACATTCATGCACTATTTGTTCGTCATTGTGTTTATTGACGACATCTTGGCGTACTCCCGGAGCTGGGAGGATCATGAGAACCATTTGAGGATCGTGCTCCAGACCTTGAGAGAAAAGAAGTTGTATGCAAAATTTTCAAAGTGTGAATTATGGCTTGGTTCGGTGGCGATTTTGGGTCATGTGGTGTCGAGTGAGAGGATCAAGGTAGATCCGAAAAAGATTGAAGTAGTTAGAGTTGGCCCATAACGTCGTCAGCTACTAAGATCTAGAGTTTTGTTGGTTTGGCCAGGTATTACCGTTGTTTCATAGAGGGTTTCTCATCTATTGCTGCACCTATGACCAGACTGACCCAGAAAGGTGCTCAGATGGACCAAGGAGTGTGAGGAGAGCTTTCAAAAGCTCAAGATTGCTTTGACTACAGCCCCAGTGTTGGTGTTGTCTACAAGTTCGACGTCTTACATTGTGTACTGTGGTGCGTCACGTGTTGGCCTTGGTGCGGTGTTAATACAAGATGGTAGGGTGATTGCCTACGCATCTAGACAGCTGAAAATGCATGAGAAGAATTATCCCATCCATGACCTGGAATTAGAAGCTATTTTTCATGCCTTGAAGATTTGGCGGCACTATTTGTACGGTGTCCCATGTGAGGTCTATACTAACCATCGGATCCGACAGCATCTATTCAAATAGAAGGATCTTAACTTGCGGCAGCGGAGATAGTTAGAGTTGCTTAAGGACTATGATATCACCTTTCTATATCACCTGGGAAGGCCATTGTGGTGGCCGATGCCTTGAGCCGAAAGGCGGAGAGTTTGGGCAGTTTAGCATATTACTGGTAGTGAAGAGGCCATTAGCATTGGATGTTGAGGCCTTAGCCAACCAGTTTGTTAGATTGGATGTTTCAGAGCTGAGTCGAGTTCTAGCTTGCGTGGTTTCTCAGTCTTCTCTATATGATCGTATCAGAGAGCGTTAATATGACGACCTCTATTTTCTTGTCTTAAGGATACAGTACAACACAGTGATGCCAATGCGGTGTCTATCAGAGATGACAGTGAGTTGTGGATGCAGGGCCGATAATGTGTGCCTAATGTGGATGGGTTACGTGAGTTGATTCTTCAGGAGGCCCACAGTTCATATTACTCTAATGATTTGGGTGCCACTAAGATGTATCAAGATTTGAGGCAGAACTATTGGTGAAGACAAATGAAGAAAGACATAGTGGAGTATGTAGCTCGGTGCTTACATTGTCAGGATATGACGTATGAGCACCAGAGGCCAGGTGGGTTGCTTCAGAAACTTGAAATTCCCAAGTGGAAATGGGAGCGAGTTACCATGGATTTTGTTGTTGGGCTCCCATGGACTCAGAAAAAGTTTGACGTCGTATGGGTGATTGTAGATAGGTTGACCAAGTCGGCTCATTACATTTAGTAGTGGCTACCCATTCTTTAGCGTAGCTGGCTCAGGTCTATATTCGCGATATCATCCGACTTCATGGCGTGCCGGTATCCATTATCTCTGACCGGGGTACGTAGTTTACATCGCGATTTTGGAGGGTCGTACCACGTGAGTTAGGCACACAGGTTGAATTGAGTACATCATTCCACCCTCAAAAGGACGGACAGTCCGAGTGCACTATCCCAATATTGGAGGATATGCTTCGTGCCTGTGTTATGGAGTTCAGGGGTTCTTGGGATCAGTTCTTACCGCTTGTGGTGTTTTCCTACAACAACAGCTACCAATCGAGTATCCATATGGCTCATTTTGAGGCCCTATATGGGAGACAGTGTCGTTCCCCAGTTGGTTGGTTTGAGTCGGGAGAGGCTAAGTTATTTGGTACGGATCTGGTTCGAGATGCCTTGGAGAAGGTCAAGTTGATCCAGGATCGACTTCATACAGCTTAATCTAGACAGAAGAGTTATGCAAATCGGAAGGTTTGTGATATTGCATTCATGGTTTGTAACGACCCGGCTGGTCATTTTGAGAGTAATAGCCCCGATCCCCTATTAACTACTCCTCTTGTATCTTTTCTGCTTATGTGACTTGCCGGGAGGTCTTGTTTTTGGTTTTGGACTGATTTGGGACATTTAGTCCCCAAAACGGAAGTTTAAGTCTTAAGATTTTGACCGTAGTAGGAACTATGTGAAGACGACTCCGGAATGGAGTTCTATTGGTTTCGTTAGCTCCGTTGGGTGATTTCGAACTTAGGGGCATGTCCGGATTGTGTTTTGGAGGTCTGTAGCGGATTTAGGCTTGAAATGGTGAAAGTCGAATTTTTGGAGATTTTGACCGGTATTGGACTTTTTCATATCGGGGTCAGAATCCAATTCCGGAAGTTTGAGTAGGTCCATAATGTCGAATATGACTTGTGTGCAAAATTGGAGGTCAATCAAACGTGATTTGATAAGTTTCGGCATCGGTTGTAGAAGTTTGAAGTTTCAAGTTCATTAAGTTTGAATTGGAGGGTGATTCGTGTTTTTGTAGCATTGTTTTTGATATGATTTGAGGGCTCGCCTAAGTCCGTATGGTGATTTAGGACTAGTTGGTATGTTTGGTAGAAGTCCTGGGGGCCTCGAGTGTGTTTCGGATGCTTAACGGATTGAGTTTTGGACTGATGCAATTGCTGAAGCTATCTGAGTTCTGGTATTTTTGCACCTGCGGTGGGGAGACCGCAGGTGCGGGATCGCACGTGCAGATTGACGGGCTCATGTGCGCTTTTGGTCAAGAAGGTCTGTGAGCGCAGGTGCGAGAAGGGAGCTGCAGTTGCGCATCTGCAGATGCGGAGTGATGGTCGCAGGAGCGGTATGGGTGGCCTGGGCAAGGATCGCAGATGCGGAAGTCTAACCGCAAGAGCGGGCTCGCAAGTGCGGCCCAAAGCTCGCAGATGCGGTCCCAGCCATTTAATTCATTTTCGCACCTGCGATGGTTTTCCCGCAGGTTCGGTTAAAGGCTCGCAGAAGCGGGTTTGCTAGGTAGAAAGTAGGATTTCGAGGGTTGTTTTCCCATTTCGATTTTGGGACTTTAAGAGCTCGGATTGGGCGATTATTTGAGGGATGTTCAGAGAAAAATTTTGGGTAACGATTCTTAACTCATTTATGGTTATATTCCACTAATCTATGGTTGATTTTATCATTTAATTTTAGATTTGGGTTAAGATTTTGTGAAAAATGGGAAGAAGTTCTCCAACTAAAAGTTTGGGTTTTGATTGAGATTTTGACATCGGATTTGGATAATTTTGGTACGAGTGAACTCGTGAGTGAATAGGTGTTCATATTTTATGACTTTTACCCGATTCCGAGACATGGGCCCGAGTCGACTTTTTGGGGCGATTTTCTAATTGCTTGCTTTAGTTTTAATTTCATTAATTAGATTACTTTGTTATAGTTGTATTTATGGTATGTAATTGATTTTGGCTAGATTTGGGGCATTCAGAGTTGGATATTCGTGGAAAAGGCATTGTTATCGATTGATTGAGCTTGGTTCGAGGTAAGTGGCTTGCCTAACCTAGTGTGGGGAAAATCCCCTTAGGATTTGGTGTTGTTATGATATGTGAGCGTCGTGTACGCGAGGTGACGAGTGCGTACACGGATTATTTGTGGAAAAAGCCCCTGATTATTATTGAGTAATAGCCTGTTTTCATCTTATCTGAGTAAACTAGCATGTGTAGTTATCCTGTTAGCCTAGAATAGCATGTGTACGTGTCCTAATTGCCTATTTGAACTCTTGCAGCATGTTTAGTAAGTCATGTTTCTTTCTTGACTTGTACTTAGCCTAAATTGTAGGTTTTGTTGTTATAACTGTTATATTCATTTATTTGAGTTGCGTATTTATTTTGGGACTACGGGACGGTATTCTGAGAGATCCCCCTGTACTGCATATTTACTTTGAGACTACGAGGCGGTTCCTCGGGAGTTCTCCCTACACATTTACTTTTGATACTATGAGGCGATTCCTCGGGAGTTCTCCCTGCACATTTACTTTTGAGACTACGAGGCGGTTCCTCAGGAGTTCTCCCTGCACATTTACTTTTGAGACTACGAGGCAGTTCCTCGGGAGTTCTCCCTGCATATTTACTTTTGGGTTTACGATACGGTATCTCGGGAGCGCCCCTGTTATTATATCATTGTGCGGTGTTGTTATTGCTTTGTGTATACTTGTCGTTGTCTTCTCCGTTTTACTTCATGTCTATTATAGCATCTGTCTTATTATTATATCCTAGTAGGGCCCGGACCTGACCTCGTCACTACTCTACCGAGGTTAGGCTTGGCACTTACTGGGTACCGTTGTGGTGTACTCATGCTACTCTTCTGCACATGTTTTGTGTGCAGATCCAGGTACTTCTTATCAACCTCACTACTAACTGAGAGTGCTTGCTGCTGTACGGAGACTTCAAGGTACATCTGCCGCGTCCGCAGACCTCGGAGTCCCCCTCTATTGTCTCCTATGTCATTTACCTTCCATACTTCTTTTATTAGACTCTGGTGTATAGAGATACTAGTTTTCCTTCTGTAGCTTGTGACTCATGATGTTTCGGGTTTTGGGAAGCTGTGTACATCTAGCGTTTTGATTGTTGTACATGCCGAGCGGCATTGTTATTGGTTATTCAGTATCTATTACAGTTAGTTGACAAGTTTTATTTTCGTACTGTTATTACCTTAATTTGTTAGGCTTACCTAGTCGTAGAGACTAGGTGCCGTCACGACATTATACAGAGAGAGTTTGGATCGTGACATGGTTGGAGAGCGGGTCTTGCTCTGGGTTTTACCCATGAAGGGTGGTGTTATGAGGTTCATATTGAAGGGCAAGTTGAGCCCTAGGTATATCGGACCTTTTGATATTCTTAAGAGGATTGGTGAGGTACCCTACAAGCTTGTATTATCACCTAGTCTAGCTGCAGTTCATAAGGTATTCCATGTTTCTATGCTCCGAAAGTATCACAGTGATCCGTCCCATGTGTTGGATTTTTGCTCAGTCCAACTGGACAAGGATTTGTCTTATGTTGAAGAGTCAGTGGCCATCTTGGACAGGTAGTCTGAAAGTTGAGGTCAAAGAGCATTGCTTCAGTGAAGGTTCAGTGGAGGGGTCAACCAACCGAGGAGGCAACTTGGGAGACCGAGCATGATATGCGTAGCCGTTATCCCCATCTTTTCACCACTTAGTATGTATCTATTCTCGATCGAGGATGAATGTTTGTTTTAAGAGGGGGAGAATATGATGACTTCATCGGTCGTTTTGAGTATTTTAGCCCCGTTCCGCTATTTATTGCCCCTCTATGTTATATTGTGGTTACGTGACTTTCCGGGGTAGTTGGTTTTGGTTTCGGGTGAGTTTCGGAGTGAAATGGGACACATAGTCCCTAAGTTGGAGGCTTAACTTGAAAGAGTTGACTTGAGTTCGACTTTGGTGTAGACGACTCCGAAATAGAGTTTTTTCGATTCCGATAGATCTGTATGTGATTTTGGACTTAGGAGAGTGTCCGGGTATCGATTTGAAGGTCCTAGGTAAGGGTGGCAAAAGGGTCGGGCCCGGGACCGCAGGCTAAACGGGCCAGGACCGGAAGGACATGTATTAGTGGGCCTGGGCCGGTCTCGTGGGCCGGTCCTATGCTTTGGGACCGCGAGGGACCGGGACCGTGTGGACCGCAAAGTACCGGGACCAGACCGGTCTCTTGGCGGGCCAAACGGTCCCAACGGTAAAATTTTAAAAAAACAAAATTTTGAAAGAGTTAAAAAACAGTTGTTGGGCTGTCAAAAATAGCCGTTGGCTATTTACAAAATAGCCATTTAACCCCCCTCCCCCCCAACTTTGTTTTAATCCCAAATTATTTATAATTACAATTTTCCCCTATTTTCAACTATAAATATCCCCTCATTATTTTATTTTTCTCACAAAATCATTAATCTCTCTCTAATTTTCTTCTATAATTGCTTACATTATTGTTACAATTTATAAAAAATTATGAAGTTGGTGAATTGAAGTCTTCAAGTCTTCAACGATAATTAATTTTTAACAAGTTGTTCGTCAATTCGGTAAACTCGTTCCAACTCTTAAGTTTTAATATTATAGTTTTGTTTGTTTTATTTACTTTATATTGCTTGATTAATTAAGATGGATTATTCCTTAAAACATGTTTAGTAAAAATAATGGAAAATCCAAGAATGGTGAATCTAGCGGCCAATCTGTTCCTCCTCCTCTTCCCCCGGCTCCCC
>AWOL01S0085016.1:1382-13123 GCA_000715115.1 Nicotiana otophora
CAGATAAATCAATTAGTTATTTTAAGCTAAGAATGCAACATGATTGTTAGATAACCCGTGACCCTGGAATATTATCTCCTATTGATGGTTATTAAAAACCATTTAAATGTTGTGGTTGATCTTTAGTATTTCATTACTTGATAGTTTTTAGGTAGTAAATTAGAAAATTATCTATTTTGTGAGAAATCGCTTGAATCGATAAGTTATTTGAGTTTGAGTTAGTCAAAAGTTAATCATAAGTCTTCGTGGGAACGATACTCTACTCATTACTATATTACTTGACGATCACGTATACTAGNATTTCATTACTTGATAGTTTTTAGGTAGTAAATTAGAAAATTATCTATTTTGTGAGAAATCGCTTGAATCGATAAGTTATTTGAGTTTGAGTTAGTCAAAAGTTAATCATAAGTCTTCGTGGGAACGATACTCTACTCATTACTATATTACTTGATGATCACGTATACTAGCGTGAGTGTGTTTGGTCGCAACACCTCTCAGAGCAACAGTCACTCGGTCCTCCCATTCACTTCAACCTCAAAATCACTCTTTCGTCACAGTCACTCATTCCTCTCAGTCACTCAGCACTCGGCACTCGCGCTCAGTAGGTACCTGCACTCGCTGGGGGTGTGTACAGACTCCGGAGGGGCTCCTTCAGCCTAAGCACTATAGCAAGCCAATCATAGCATAAATCAATAAAACATGCTACGACGTGCAACCCGATCCCATAAATATTCTCACAATTAGGCCCTCGGCCTCACTCAGTCATCAATCTCTCCAGTCTCTCGGTCTCTCAGAAATCATGATAAGCAGCCCAACAACAGTGATATGATGCATCAATAATAAACAAGAGAGACTGAGATGTAATATGCAAGTAAAATCGTGACTGAGTACAAAATAGTAATTTAACAGATAATTCAACATGTACACGACATTTGTGGGTCCCAACAGTGTCAACACGTGGTTTAAAAATGATTTATAGTTCAATTTCCCTAATACGTAGAAAAATGTACGGGTCACAACAATTTATTAAACTACACAGATCCATGGAGTTGACCAAGTCACAATTCCTACAGTGTACGCCTACACGCCCGTCACCTAGCATGTGCGTCACCTCAAAACCAATCACGTAACACATAATCCGGGGTTTCATACCCTCAGGACCAAATTTAGAATTGTTAATTACCTCAAACAGTGTAATTCTTTATTCCACTATACCTTTGCCTCGTGAATTGGCCTCCAAACACCTCGAATCTAGCCACAAATAATTCGATTCAGTCAATAAAATTTATTGGAATTAATTCCATAAGAAAATACTAATTTTTCAGCAAAATCCAAAATTTAGCTCAAACATCGCCCGTGGGGCCCACGTCTCAGAACCCGATAAAAGTTACAAAATCCTAAAGCCCATTCAACCACGAGTCTAACCATACCAATTTTACTTAATTACGACATTAACTCGACCCTCAAATCTTCAAATTAATCCAAGAGGGTTTTTTAATCTTTCCAACTTAATTCACCAGTTAAATGTTAAAAACAATCATGGATTCGGGGTATTTTGACCAATAATGAGTTAAAAACAATAATGTTTTTCTTTAAAATCTTCCAAAAATTGCCTCTTCCCGAGCTCCAATCCGTCAAAAATGGAAAATGGGACGAAGTCCCATTTTCAGAACTTAAACTTTCTATCCAGGCCTCTCTTCTTCGCGAACGCGACAGGTCCCTCGCGTTTGCGAAGCACAAAATTGTGCTGCCCAACATTGCCCTTCGCGAATGCGAGACACTGCTCGCAAACGCGATGCTTTACCGAGATCCTCTTCGCGAAAGCGAAGGCAAAAACCCACCCCAACTATTTTTCCCTTCGCGAACGCGATGAACATCCTCGCCTGACCCCAACTCCTCTTCGTGAACGTGAGACCCCCTCGCGAACGCGAAGAGAAAATCTTGCCTGCCTCAAATTCCCCTTCGCGGACACGAAGAAGGAAACCGGAAAAATACACCAGCAGTCTTCAGCCACCAAGCCAAGTCCAAAAATGATTTGTCACCCATCTGAAACTCACCCGAGGCCCCCGGGACCTCAACCAAACATATCATTAAGTCCCATAACATCATACGAACTTAGGCGAACCCTCAAATCACCTCAAACAACGTTAAAACTACGAATCATACCTTAATTCAAGCCTAATGAAACTAAGAATTTTCAACTTCTTCTTTCAACGCCGAAACCTATCAAATCAAGTTCGATTGACTTCAGATTTTGCACACAAGTCATAAATGATATAACGAACCTATTACAATTTTCAAAAATCGGATTCTGACCCCGATATTAAAAAGTCAACTCTCCGGTCAAACTTCCAAACTTAAATTTCTATTTTAGCCATTTCAAGCCTAATTTTGCTATGGGCTTCCAAATAATTTTTCGGATACGCTATTAAGTCCAAAATCACCATACGGAGCTATTGGAATCATCAAAACTCTATTATGGGGGTCATTTAGACAAAAGTCGACATCCGGTTACCCTTTTCAACTTAAGTTTTCAATTCTGAGACTAGGTGTCCCAATTCACTCTGAAATCCTTTCGGACCTGAACTAATTAACCCGGTAAGTCATAAAATAACTATAAGGCATAAATTGAGCAGTAAATGGGGGAATGTTGTTATAATACTCAAAACGACCGGCCGGGTCGTTAGGTATAAATCTTCATAAACTTTAAATGAAGATTTGAGGGTCGAGTTAATATCGGAATTTGGTGAAATTTGTATGGTTGGACTAGTGGTTGGATGGGCGTTAATATTTTGTAACTTTTGTCAAGTTTTGAGACGTGGGCCCCACGGACGATGTTTGAGTTAAATTTTGGATTTTTGATGGAAAATTTGTGTTTTCTTATAGAATTAATCCCAATAATTTTTAATGACTGAATCGGATTATTTATGGCTAGATTCGAGGCGTGTGGAAGCCAATTCATGAGACAAGGGCATATCAGAATAAAGAATTTCACGGTTTGAGGTAAGTAATAGTTTTATATTTGGTCCTGAGGGTATTAAACCCCGGATTAGGTGTTATGTGATTGGTTCTGAGGTGACGCACATGCTAGGTGACGGGCGTGTGGGCGTGCACCGTAGGATTTTGACTTGGTCAATTCCATGGATTTGTGTAGTTGAATAAATTGTTGTTACCGTACATTTTTCCACGTATTAGGGAAATTGAACTATAAATCATGTTTAAGGCATGTGTTGATACTGTTGGGACCCGCAGAGGTCGTGTACATGTTGAATTATCTGTTAAATTGTTGTTTCATACCCAGTCACGATATTTACTCGCATATTACATCTCAGTCTCTCTTATTCATTATTGATGCATTATATCATTGTTATTGGGCTGCTTATCATGATTTCTGAGAGCCCGAGAGACTAGAGAGGTTGATGAATGAGTGAGGCCGAGGGCCTAATTGTGAGGATATTTATGGGATCGGGCTGTACGTCGCAACATATGTTTTGTTGATTTATGCCATGATTGGCTTGTTATAGCGCTTGGGCTGAAGGAGCCCCTCCGGAGTCTGTACACATCCTAGTGAGCGTAGGTACCTACTGAGTGCAAGTGCCGAGTGCCGAGTGCTGAGTGATTTAGAGGAATGAGTGATTGTGAGGTTGGAGTGAATGGGAGGACTAAGTGACTGTTACTCTGAGAGGATGCATTGATTCCATTATTGCTGCATTTCAGCTGTCATATATCACTGTTTTGGAAAACTCTGAAAGATATTATTTCTGTTTCATTTAAAATTTGATATGAAATTGCTGTGGAGTTTTAAATGTTGAACTTGAAAGCATGCCTACCTTTTCATGTTGGAAAGTACTGTATTTGGACTTAGCTGTGAAGCTCATCACTACTTTCAGTTCTTTATTTATTATTGTTACTTGTTGAGTTAGTTGTACTCATACTATACCCTGCACTTCGTGTGCAGATCCAGGTGATCCCGGACACATTGGGTGTTGTTTCTTTCACACAGTTGATTTTTCGGAGATTCAAAGGTAGCTGTCATGTTTCACAGACCTTGTCTCTCCTCCCCTGTCCTTTTTGTTTATTGTATTTGGTCTTAGATTATTATAGACAGTATTTTTCTAGACTTGTAATGTATGGATGCTCATGTACTCAGTGACACCGGGTTTTGGGAGTATATTTGTATCTGAAATTGTGAGGTCTTCTATTAAATTCAAATTATTATGTTTTCAAACTTAAAAGAAAAATGTGGGTTATTGATGTTGTCGGCTTGTCTAGTATTGAGATACGCGCCATCACGACATGTTAAGATTTTGGGTTCTGACAGTTACCACTTATCAAAGATCATTTTTCACAATCATACAACTACATAATTTTTTATTTTTTTTCAATTCAAGTGGCTCTTACTTTTTCTATTCAGTGCACCTTCTCCTTATTTCAATAGTTCCACTCAAAAGCCAAACCAACCATCCCACACTTCAACTTTTACAAAGTTCATGCAACTTCAAGTGCTCAAGAGAGGTAAATAGTTCAAATAAATGGTCAATTCAAACAACTAGGTAAGGCTTGTAATGTGATTGCCAAAGAAATAGGATTACAGGCTCAACGGGGTTAACTACGATACATAACAAGTTGGTGGATTAACTATATAGCTGGCTCAACAAAGAAATGCCTATATCACTTCCAAGACTGAATAAAACTACTATTTTGCTTTGCAAACACACGGGGCTAGTTCTAGACATCAAATACAATGCATAGAATAACAAAAAACCTCACACACATGGAACATAACTCACTCAAGATTGGATTAATCAAGAGACTCTAGTCAAAGTGGTTAAGCAAAGTTAAGATTATACAATTTAAGGTACTTACACCAAAATCAAAAACTGAGCCTAAGCGTCACAACTAAAACACTCACTATTTTCAAGGCATAACAAAGTCAAGAGATATTGCTTCCATTTCAAACCATAGCACAAGGTTTCCTACTCCTAACAAAAATAAAAAAACTAACTACACCCGATTCAAACAAAACCCTTAGAAAAGAACCGCGTCACAAAGAAAAACCAAGGGGGATTACACTAACTACAAAAGAAAATCTTTTTGCATTTTTATTTCGACTTTAATCCCTTAAGAAACCCGTCGAATGATATCCATTGTCGGAAAAATCCGAAAATTTTAAAATTTTATGTTTGTTTTTCCAATTTCTTTTCTCAATCTCTACTACTTAAACTAACAAAAGAAAACTAAAACTAATATACATACATACATACACACATACATACATACATACATACATACATACATACATACATACATACAACATATCCCCCACCCCACACTTTATGTTGTGGCATGTCCCCATGACACATAATTAAAAAGCATAAGGTAAAGAAGACTTCCCTGAATTTTCTTCTTTTCCGAGAACTTATGAACTCCACCCCTAATTCTGAATTTATTCCTCGTTTTCGCTCCTTGGGATTCTTTATGGAGCTCATTAAGCCCAATTCTTATAAGGATACCTGTAAGACCCGCTCTTTTCTTTCTTTCTTATCCTCATCTTGAGCGGTGAATTGCTCGTTCATGATGATCCTTAAGTTGTTTCTGCATTCTTTCACAGGATCAATCCATACATATTCCTGTAAATCCCCGAAAATAAAATTCACATTATTAAGGTTAGAATAAGAAAACAAAGAAGAAATATCACGTGAATATTCCTCTGTTGTGTCCAAGACTATTTGTTTCTCATTCTCTTCTACCAAATGTTGCAAATGTGGAAAGGTGGATGGGGGTTTGAACTCTTCTTTCGTTGTTTTACACTCAACCACAACCTTATTTTCAATCATCTCAGTTGAATCAAAGTCATCTTGAACAGTGAAAAGCTCTCTCTATGGATGCTCATCCTCTTGGGTATGTTCATTCTCACAGGATATCTCCTCCATATATTCACCATCACAACGCAATGAGCTTTCTGAAAGTGTACGTATTATTTGACTTTCTTGCATTGTTAGGTTGTTCATGGATTCATCATCTTGTGTAAATCTCTCTATCGGCTTATTTATGAACTTATACACAAGCTCTTCTAAACTTCCATTCTCCCCTTGAGGTGGTTTTCTCACTTCGCTTCCATTCCAGTTATAATAAGGGTATTCATCCCAACCAAAGTCAAAATTGTGCCCATATGAATCCTCATACATGTGTGGACTAGAAACAGAGTGAGACTGTTCAAAATACGACCATAGGAGGAATACATACCTGCTTGACAGTCAACCCATAGATGATTTCCACCGTATTTAAAACACATAGCAGACCACTGACAATATTCAGCTTCTAACTCTTCAACCGTTTTCTTAGGCTGGTTGCACTCCATCTTCACAACATTTAGAGTTCAATATCTATAGTATCTTCTCCAAATTATTAGGAACTACAAAACAAATCTTGAAAAGAAGTTAACTAATAAAGAAAATAAAATAGAAAAGGAAAAAAAAACTAAAACCTAATTCCTGAATTAGCACTACAAACTATTTCAAACACTATTGATTACCGATCCCCGGCAACAGTGCCAAAATTTGACGAGCTAAAAACACAACACAAAATTATGCTCGCTAGTCGAATATAGTATANAATTTGGACAAACGTAGATCAACTACTGGTTATGTTTTCACTTTTGTAAATGCACCAGTTAGTTATAAGTCTACGTTGCAGTCAACGGTTGCTTTGTCTACTACTGAGGCAAGTACATGGAAATTGTATAGGCTATAAAAGAGGCAATTTGGCTTCAAAGGTTTCGTAGAGAGCTTGGTATTAGTCAATAAAGCATCATACTATTTTGTGATAGTCCAAGTGATATCCAATTAGCAAAGAACCAAGTTTATCATGCAAGGACGAAGCACATTGATGTTCGATNATAGCTTGTAGTTTTAATTTCTATCAAGATCATCAACAATTTAGAGTTGTGTGATTTAAAACTAAAATTTACTAAAAGTCTAAACTATTTGCTAATGAAAATCGCAACAAGAGTAAGCAAGAAGATATCAAAGGGAGAAAATAGGGGTTGATTGGATATGTGTAAGATACTTGTTTGGGAATTAACTCTAATCATTTCACTTCTATGGTTCAAGTGAGTTTCTCGAATTCACTCTATTATATTCAAACATTCAGTAGAAACTACTCTCTCGATTAAGTCCCAACCTTACGATATGAACTAAGTTAAGCTTGGTGAAGATATGCAAGAATTCGTAGTGGATTGATCCTTAGGAGAACCTCTTTCGATTATCCTCCTAACTAGTTCTAAANGACATTGTTGAACTTTAAAGATTGAAGTTGAAGACACAATCAAAATTTATCAGTGAGAGAAAATTGAAAGAGTGAAATCTTGCCAAGGTGGAGATTTGTTAAATTNTTCTAAACTTTAATTCAACTAGTCTCTTTCAATTACTAGCAAGAATCAATGAATTCAACCAATAAGATAACGCAAAACATCACAAATTATGCCTCTTTCGATTACATAAACAAGTGAATATATATGCAACAATAANCATTATTAAGTTCATTTCCCTTCTATAAATAGCAAGGGTTTTGTTCATTTGTAAACATCTCTCGCTTACCTTCTTATCTCCTAAGGCTTTTGAGTCTTATTTCTCTCTTGTAGTATTTCACTTGTATTTTTGGAGTAAAATAAAGTTTAAGTTGATTGTGTCCGAGGACTAGGCAAAAATCAAATTTTGTCGAACCTCGTAAACTTCTGGTGTTCTTTTTATTATTGTTCTATTTACTATTTATTAGCTACCTTTAGATATAGTAGTTGTGATTTAATCACTCTCTATATATTCGGTTTTCGCAATAGATAATAGGATATTAAGAAGATGTCACGGCCCAAAATCCACTAAAGGTCGTGATGGCATCTAACGCAGTCGTCAGGCAAGCCAGTGGTGATTGATCAAATTAATTACTCATTTTATTACTTTCAAAATCATAATCTCCATTAATTAAATAGTATAAAATAGAATTTACAGGGTAAAATAATAATAATTACGTGAATGACAATAACGAACAACTAGNCATGTATATATACCAAGTAAAGTCGGGCCCAAACAAATACACCTTCTCCTACGCAAAATAGGACACTTTTTCTGGATAGGACGTGCGTGGCCGCGCACCTGGAAGTGTGCTCGCGCACTTTGCCGCATACTTTTCACCATGTTCTGCCTCATATGCACGCCCAGCGCGCGGCCGCGCATGTGGGTGGCGTTACGTTGGGAATTTGGGAAAACCTAAAGCATGAAAGTTGTATCCGCTTTAAATATATTTGCAACGATATATTGTGGAGCCCAAGCGGAGTTTCGAGCGAAATGTTATGTGCATTTTACTGGACACTACGCAATATGCCTGCTCGATTTTTTGTTTCGCTCCACTATCATCCGTTGATCCCCGAACACGATCCCGACTTAATCCTTGGGCTTTTACTTAGACTTCAAAGCTCCCGACTAGCTTGAATTCATCTACATAGATCGGAATCACTCCTACAAAGCATAAAACACACAATTAGTGCAAAACACTAGAGATTAAAGCTCCAACTCAATTAAAGTGCAGTAAATTAGAGTGTAATAATCGACTAAAGCATGAGATTATAGCCTACCATAAATACCTCACACTTCAACCATTGCTCGTCCTCGAGAAATCAAACTGCACTTCATAATGACAGGACCTTTTTAAACAACTCTCATAACTCATCATATCAAGAATATTTAAAATAGACTAAGCACAATAGTGTAACATCTTCACCTCAAGAATTGACTCACAAGAACCANTTTTCGCAATAGATAATAGGATATTAAGAAGATGTCACGGCCCAAAATCCACTAAAGGTCGTGATGGCATCTAACGCAGTCGTCAGGCAAGCCAGTGGTGATTGATCAAATTAATTACTCATTTTATTACTTTCAAAATCATAATCTCCATTAATTAAATAGTATAAAATAGAATTTACAGGGTAAAATAATAATAATTACGTGAATGACAATAACGAACAACTAGTAGGAACACAAAACCCGGTGTTACAAGTGCATGGGTATTAACTAGGAAATATAATAAAATGCAACATCTGTCTGAAATACAAGTTAGATAGGAGAACATAAANTGACTAAAACATGAGATTATAGCCTACCATCAAACGTATGAACCGGACTTTGCTGGAGAAGGTTCAGTGTATGTTGTCCAATGCTGGCTTGGACAAAGAATTTTGGGCTGAGGCAATAACATATGCATGCCACCTTATTAATCGTCTACAATCTGCCACTATTAGTGGCAAGACATTATTTGAAAAATGGTATGGAAAACTTGCTGAAGATTATAGTTTTTTGAGTGTATTTGGCTCATTTGCATACTATTATGTGGAAGAGTCAAAATTGGATCCAAGAGTAAAGAAAGCTATTTTTATGGGAATTACTTCTGGAGTCAAAGGATACCGCTTATGGTATCCAGAGACAAGAAAAATTATATTCAACAGAGATGTTGCTTTTGATGAATCTTCCATAATAGATAAGGTGATAATTGATGATGTCAAACAAACTGATGGTGCTTCAAAGAAGGTGGAGTTCGACAAAAAATTAATTTTCCCAACACAGGGATAAAATGAGGGAACAACAGAAGATTTTCCTCTGGAAGAAGAGCCAGTGGAGAGGGAGATTCCAACTCAGGAACATCAATAACAACTTAAATCAATAGCAACCAACAAACCCAAAAGAACAATAAAGAAACCTGCTCGTCTCATAGAGACAGTGGCTTATGCAGCCTCAATTATAGCTAATGGTATTCCTACCACTTATAAAGATGCAGTCCAAAGTTCAGAAGAAGATAAGTGGAGGATTTTCATGAATAAAGAAATGCAGTCCCTTCATTAGAATCGCACATGAAAATTTGCCAATCTCCCGAAGGGCAAGAAAGCAATTGGGTGCAAATGGGTATTTGCAAAGAAAGAAGGATTTCCTAACCAAGAAGATATTCGCTACAAAGTAAGATTGGTGGCCAAAGGATACACTCAAAAGGTGGGAATATATTATAATGAGGTGTTTTCTCGAGTCGCGAAACACTCATCCATTAGAGTTTTGTTGGCTTTGGTAGCACAGTTGAATTTGGAACTAGTTTAGTTATATGTAAAAACTATATTTTTATATGGAGACTTGGAAGAGGAAATCTGTATGACTCAGCCAGAAGGATTAAAGTTGCTGGAAAGGAAAATATGGTGTGCAAACTTGAAAAATCGTTGTACGGATTGAAACAGTCTTCTAGACAATGGTGCAAATGATTTGACAGGTTTATGTTGCGATAAAAGTACGAAAGAAGCAAATACGATCATTGTGTGTATCTGCGCAAGCTTGAGGACGAATCCTTCATATATCTTCTCCTATACGTTGATGATATGTTGATAGCTTCCAAAAGTCAAGAGGAAATTGAGAATTTGAAGATTCAACTAAGAAAGGAGTTTGAGATGAATGATTTGGGCGAGGCGAAGAAAATTCTTGGCATCGAGATAAAAAGAGATAGACATTCAAAGAAACTCTGTCTATCTCATAAAGACTACTTGAAGAGAGTGATAGATCGATTTGGCATGAATGAGAATACGAAGTCGGTTAACACCCCGCTTGCTCCCCACTTTAAGCTTAGCGCTGCTATGTCACCAAACAATGAAGCTGAACGAGAGTATATGTCAAGAGTACCATATGCGAATGCCGTTTGTAGCTTGATGTATGCAATGGTTTGCACAAAGCCTGATATTTCACATGTTATCAGAGTTGTAAGCAGGTATATGCATGATCAAGGAAAGGAGCACTGGCAAGCTGTGAAATGGATTCTATGGTATATTCGTAATACTGTAGATGTTGGATTGATTTTTGAGCAGGAAGGTAGTCAGTAACTGGTTGGATATTGTGACTCAGATTATGCGGGTGATTTGGACAAACGTAGATCAACTACTGGTTATGTTTTCACTTTTGTANTGACAATAACGAACAACTAGTAGGAACACAAAACCCGGTGTTACAAGTGCATGGGTATTAACTAGGAAATATAATAAAATGCAACATCTGTCTGAAATACAAGTTAGATAGGAGAACATAAATAACTCTGATGGAGACTTTGTATGTTGCGGATCGTAACATGGAACGTAGCTCACCGTAAAGTCCCCGCAAATGCTGCGCCTCTGCACCCTGAGGACCTACAGAAACATATATATATACCTGCACAATAAGTGTAGCAAGTGTAGTATGAGTACGTAAATCAATACAACCCAGTAAGTATCTAGCCTAACCCCAGAGAAGTAGTGATGAGGGGTCGACATCGACACTTACTAGTGGTCCAATAAGACAGATAAAATAAAAAGTAAATAAATATGGGGCCGAGCAGATAAACGGTATGAATAAATATAAATACGAGGTACAATCCTCCTCTGAACGGTAAACTCAAGCTCTCACTAAGTAGCTACCTCCTCAATCGGATTATATATATATTGGACCTCACCAGATAGGTCGTCACACTTCAAATCAGGAAAACTCACATACACATTGTCTTCTTGTCAAATATTACGCACGATTTCATAAGAGTATTTTATCGAAATACCGAGGCGTACGACCCGATCCCATCATAATATGTGCACTGTGGAGGGTCGAACGACACGAACCATAGATACATCTATTATATTGCCGAGGCGAACGGCCCGCTCCCATGAGAGTGTGATACATAATCCTGCC
>AWOL01S0085018.1:0-12148 GCA_000715115.1 Nicotiana otophora
GACACATCTACCAAGAAACGCAGATTAAAGGAGAGTTGACTACAACACACTCAAGGTAGCTGATCAACAAGGAAGTATTTTCATTATTATTTTGTCATCATCAAAAAGGGGGAGATTGTTAGATCTTAGTTAATTTCAATGATGCAAAATAATCAATTACTCCATATGTGCACGAAAAGATTTTGAGCAATAAAATGGAGGCATATGGAGGAAAAAATGAATTAAACGAGAAAAAGGAAAGAGAAGCAGAAAAATCAATCAAGGAAGATGGCAAAATTAATTAAAAGAGATATTATAGGAAGGATATCAATCAAAGGAGATTAAGGGCACGAAATCATCCGCTAAATATTCCCCCATATAAAGACGTCAATTGAAGTATCAATCAAGGGATTTGGCAACGAGAATATTCTCTCATTTAAGGAAGAAATAATTCAAGTCCGCGAGCCAAGGCAAGTCAACAGAAGAATCAATTTACGATTCCTTCTTAATACAAGTCCCTTGGGTTCGAAATTTCTCAAAAAGACGTACAAGACTGGAAGGCCTCGAGAAGTATAAATACCTACTGCACCAGCCTTGGAAAGATATACTTTGATCAAACCAACTTCAATCTCTTTGTTCTACTTCAAACAAAACACTATAGTCTGCTTTAGATTTCTTGTGCAACAAAGAAGAGAAGATAGAGAGGAAAAAAAACTAGTGAGGCATTGTATCAATTATAGAGAGACGAACAAAGTGACAAAAGATGTTGGTGTATAACAACATCAACTTATCTATACTAAGCTACTTCCTACTTGAAAGAGATTGCTCTTTCAACCCAAGAAAATTGGAAGTTGGATTCACTCTGAATCCGAACCAGTATAAAAATATATTGTGTCATTTACTTTCTGCAATTTATCGTTTACATTCTGTTCCTGAAAAGTCCAATCGACTAAAACACAAATTAGTCGACTTCCTCAAAAAAGAAAAAAAAATTACAATTCACCCCTGCACTTTCAAACACATCGCCTATTCTTTTACTGCAAACCACAAAAAAAGAGCTAGGACATCTAGTTCACTTTATTTGTTTTTTCATAAATTAAGAGGCACGTGTTCATATTAGGTAGTTTTTATTTTCTTGTACACTTATCGCAATTGGAAACCATTTGATCACTGACATTGTAAGTGAGTCAGAGATCAATAATTTCATTACATCAATTAGGGGTGTACATAGGTCAGGTTGGTTCGAATTTTTCAGTTATCAAATCAAATTAATGATTTTGAGTTTTTTAATTTATAAACCAAATCAACAAAGTCGGGTTTTTCAATCTCGTTTTTTCTCGGATTTTCAGATTTTTTTTCTGGTAAAGTCTTCATAGCATAAAATATGTAACTTGTGCTCCAAATATTTCTTAAGTCCTAGTAAAATACAACTATATAATATATTTTTCAAGAAACTAACACAATAATATGAGATAAGTCATAGCATTATACTAAAATATTCAATAACAAAGATAAAATAATTAAATTACATAAAATAAATATTGCTAATTAATAAGCCATAATAAAAATTAACATAATCTAAAAATACTATATAGGTCATGCTAAAATAAGTATAGCTAATAAGTACTAATATTAATTATATAACTAAACACTAAAGAAAAAGATAAACTAAGTTATGCAGTTTCATTATAAACCAATGTAAAACTAAAATAATTATCCAACACTATCATCATTCCAAATATTGAATTGAATTTCTTTTGTTAACATTAGTATTGATTTGAATTTTGTTTGAGTTACTACATTTATGGGTTATAAACTTTATTTACCATTCAAGAATGTTCAGTCTAATCTTGAAATAATACGTTAAAAGATAAAACTGTGAAAACGTATAAGAAATATTTATAAATTACATTACAATAAATAATTATACGTATAAAATATTTTTTATAATTATATAAATATACTATCGGGTTGGTTTGGTACCAGTTTGACTTTTTTTAGTTAAAACCAAACAAAACCAATTATGGTCGGGTTTTATTTTTCAATACCAAACCAAATCAAATCAAACCACATCGAATTTTTTTTTCCGGTTTGACTTGAATTATAGGTTTGGTGCGATTTATCGATTTTCTTTGTACACCCCTAACATCAATAAAGCATAAGCTTCTAAATGAATACGCTAAGATAGAGAAATAGAAGGAAAGCAACAGGGCAATTTCCATGATAAAGGTGATTCATAAGAATCAAGTAAAAAAGAAAATTGAGAACTCCATAGGTTTAGATAAAAGAAAACAGAAAGGCAATATTAAACTGTAAGAGTCCATCTCTATACAAATCAATCAGAGTAATTTCATTACCATTAACCAAGAATAGAGCAATAATGTCGAATCAATACAGAAATACTACCACTTTTACGTTTACTCATGTTGGCCACATTAACTTCCTCATAGACACCGGCTTCACCAGCAGCAGCGACGAAGAAGGAATTCTGAATCGAAAACTGTGAACTTACTTATCCTACGAGGAAATTCAATCTTAGAATCTCTATTTGGACCCTACAATTAGGGGTGACAAATGGACGGTTTGGGTTGAATTTGGGCGGGTTAAAGTGGGCTAAATCAATAAACGGATCATTGCTCAATCCAACCCAAATATCACTTGGGCTAAGATGGGTTGAGTCAAAATGAGCTAAACAATGGATCATAACTCAATCCGTCCAACTTGACCCTACTTTTGCAATAATTATAAGCAATATCAAACAACAAACAAAGCTGAAATATAAAGAGTTAGAAATTCGCTAATTGATATTTAAATACTATATATAGAGTACTGAAGATATGACAATCCATATGAATGTTAAAATGTTTTATTTTGTTTATCAGGTATGAATGTTGAAAACTTGAAATATATCGAGCATTGAAAATTCCAAAATAAATAAAGTGTCATATAAGTTGCACATATGGAGTACTAAATTAAAAATAATTTAATTGGTGGAAAACAAACTAATATTAAGAAACCAAGATCAAAATTTACTGGACCAATATCCTTAGAAGTTTAATTTGCTGAACACATAATTGATCAATTGTAAAGACTATAGCACAATATTCAGTTATATAATTTGATTGAATATTATGCCCATAAAGTATAAAAAAGTTGGAAACATATTTTATTTCATTTTATTTTCCGGTGGTCAATTTGTAAAACTAAGCACAATTCTAGAATGGGTAAGGCCTAAATAGAGGTATATTCATGGGTTCAAAGAAGGCTGATTGCAAATTGAAGTTTTGAGTCTGGCACGGGTTGAGTTTGGGCACTTAACGGGTTGTATTTGGGCTAATTTAATTTTCCGGGTCAGTATGGGTTCTGCCCAAAACAGCCCATCAGGAAAATCTTTCATCCCCAACACATTAAATGTTGGGCGGGTTGATTGGGCTTGGCCAATTCTACCAGCACTACCTACAATGCAAAATTCTTCTCTCCTTTGGTAGACTTTGAGGATACCCAAAATAGAAAACTCGATTTTTATTCAAAATTAACAAAGATGAATCAAATTTATCAATGCCCATCAAATTATCTCTTGCCGGGTTTATAGAAAAAGAATACTTAGATACGACAAGCAAATAGAAACAAAAAATACACATGTAATCAATTAAGAATTAACTCATAAGAAACAAAAAAGTAAAATAAAATGAAATAGAGAGACACCCAACTGGAGAAACTAAAGAAAAAACTAACCTTTTGGGAAGAGAGGTGGATGAATGGACAAACAGAGAAATCTCATAGAAAGATATTAAAAATATTACTCAGAAAACTAAAAATAAATAATTTCAAATAACACTGTATCGAATAGGAAAACAACATGAAGAAAGATGATCAAGTGTACCGAAAATAGTTAAGCCTCACCATAGCATCTTTAATCTTCAGCAAGAACAGATCCACATGTGCAGGCAGCTAACGCATGCAAAATTTGCAGAGGCGATCGTAGACTAGAATCTTGTATTTTAGTCGTAGTTTGCGCTCCAATTACTGTATTTTATGTGTGTTTGAGCTTTAATGTTAGTGTATTACACTTATTATGTATTTTATGCCTTGCAGGAAGTGATTCTGAGCTATTAAGATAATTTGGAGCTAATTTGAACAAGTTAGAGCTTTGAAGTCTGAGTAAAAGTTTAAGAAATTAAGTTGGAATTACGTTCGGGGATCGAGGACCAAGTATGGATGTCAAAAAGTGAGAAAACAAAAATTACTCTAAAAACATTGCACTACCGTGCCGCGGGGCTCAGGGCGCTAGTGCAAAATTCCTGCAGAGTGAAAAAAAATCAACTCTCTGAAAATCCTCACTAATGTGGTGCATGGGGCGGTGTGCCAGTGTATTTTCGCGGTCCAATTTTTCGACTTCGGCTCGGAAAGGGTAGTTTCGTCTCCGTTCCTACAAGGTATAAATACATCAAAAACACGAATTCTAGAGGACCTTTGACCTTTGAAGCTTTGGGAGAGTATTGGAGGTTACTAGACACAAGATTTCATCTTCTTTCCATCAATTCAATACGGGAGCTTGAAATATAATGTTAGATTGATACTTTCTTATTCTTTAACTCTTTTTGTGATGACTTTCTCCATAATTATGGAGTAGTTTACCTTAGGGTTTGACGTGATGTTGTGAATTGGTTATTGTTTATGAATTTTATTGATGCTTAATTGCTTGAATTTATTGGAAGAGTTTTAACTCTAGTTGTAATTTTATTCATTATCTTGTTTAATCGGAAAAGGAGCATAATATTGAATATTGTTGCAACGCATGCCTTAATTTATTTTGGTATTTCTTTAAAGTAATCGAAAGAGCTTTGTAATCTACCTCTTAAATTAAGATTGAGAAATATTCGAGAGAAGTTTCTCTTAGACCATTCTTACCAATAGATTCTTGCAAGTTTCACCCCACTTCAAATTAGCTTATTTGAAAGATTTAGATTTAATCGAGAGAGGATTCTGAATCGGAAGCATAAGCTAATCACCTGTTGAATTCGTGAGAATCGATAGAATCTCAAGAGTTAAATATAACAGAATCATATCCAGAATAACAATCGTGTACCTATCATGTCAAAACTCTTATTCCTCACATTGATAAGAAATCAACTCTCCTAATCTCTAGTTCTTTGGAATCAATTGTCAATTGCTTTACATTAGTAGTTAATCGTAGTTCGTAATCAATCCAAATCAAGTTTTGATCATTCTGAATAGCAGTTAAACCAGAAATTACTAGAGCATTGCTTAAATCCAATCCCTATGGTGACGATAATTAAACTATAATATCTTTGGCTAGCAAGTATCAATTTCGAGTTGTGTTTTGCGCTCATCAAGAGGAAGTCTCAGTGTTCTGCTTAAAATATCATACTTAGTATTTAACAATTACAACAGACAACAACAACAATAACGACCCAATAAAATCCCACTAGTGGGGTCTGGGGAGGGTAGTGTGTACGCAGACCTTACCCCAACCCCAAAGGAGTAGAGAGGCTGTTTCTGAAAGACCCTCGGCTCAAAAAGACGAAAAGAGATAATATCAGTATCACCAATAGAAACCATAGGAAAAATAACATCATGTAAATGAGAAAGTAGATGCAAATCAAACACGATAGACAGTACATAGACCTTGCAATATAGTAAACAAATGAGTAGTAAGACACAACATTGCCAATAGCTGACATCGACAAAAAACCCTACCAGACTAGCCTCACAAATGTACGAAGTAAGGGAGACTCAACTACCTCCTAACCTATAACCCTAATACTCGACCTCCACAACTTCCTATCTAGAGCCATGTCCCCGAAAATCTGAAGCTTCGCCATGTCCTGCCTGATCACCTCTCCGCAATACTTCTTAGGCCGTCCTCTACCTCTTCTCATGCCCTCCCAAGCCAGCCGCTCACACTTCTTTACCGGAGCATCTGGACTTCTCCTTTGTATGTGTCCGAACCATCTGAGCCTCGCTTCCCGCATCTTGTCATCAATGGGAACCACGCCCACCTTCTCCCGAATATCTTTATTCCTAATCTTATCCATCCTAGTGTGACCGCACATCCACCTCAACATCCTTATTTCTGCTACTTTTATCTTCTGGATATGTGAGTTCTTAACAGGCCAATACACAACCCCATACAAAAGAGCTGGTCTAACCACCACTTTGTAAACCTTTGAGTATCGATGGCACTCTCTTATCACACAAGACTCCAGATGCTAACCTCCACTTCATCCACTCCACCCTAATACGATGTGTGATATCCTCGTCATTTTTCCCTTTCCTCCGAATAACCGACCCAAGGTACTTGAAATTGTCACTACTTCGTATGAGCTGTGATTCAAGAATTACAACACAGAAGAATAAAAATGTTATGAAATGTAGGCGAGAGAATTTCTACTATAGAAAGAAGAGGAAATTTGCACTGAAGAAAAAAGGTGAACGGAAAAAGAATCGAAGTGGAAGCCAGATGTCCACAAAGTGACTGTGCAATGCACGTGTCCATATGAGAAGAAAAAGAAAATGAATAAGAAATAAATTAGGTCCACGTGTGATAAAAGAGGCTCATCAATACTGTAAAAGTTACTTTGCTCTTGGTACAACTATCTAGTGCAGTGTTCGTCTTTGTCTTTTCATTTATATATAAGTAAGTAAAAAGTAAAATGTGAGTAAAACGTTGTACAGTTAGTGGTGGTGGCAAGATGACTAAAAGATAACAGTTATCTACCCATATTATCTATTAAAAAATGGACTGCATAATTAATGAACTTTTTAAAAATGGATCAAATATGGATAAGAATTATATTATACACTTACAAAATGTATAACCAATGAATAACTAATGGATTAACTTTTATATTTATAAAATCTCAATTGGGGTTGCTCAAATTTGGGAGATGAGGAATTCTCCCAAAAGTGATCATATTCAAGAAGCCATGGATAATATGGATATCCATAATTCCATATTATCAACCCGTTAACTTATTTTTTTATCCGTATTAAATATGGATCGGGTTGAATAGTTTATTCATTTTTACATTACCCATTTTCGACCCGCCCATATCCGACTTGCCATCCCTATGTACAATTATACCAATTTATAAGATCATAACAATTAAGATCAAGGGGAAACAACTATATTCAACTAGTAAATTAGCTCGCGCTTTGTGCGATCTTAAAGGAATTTAAAATAAAATTAAATAATAGTATCATGTAAAAGATAGTAAATCTTTACTAACCAAATATGTATTCATAATCTTACCATGAACTATTATAATGGATACACAACCTACTACAACAGGTAAAATTGCATTAACAGTTCAATCGATATCAAGGCTATTGTAATATAGCATGTGTTGTGCATATGATCAGTTAGTTAGGTTGTTAGAAGTAGTTGAAGTTGTTAATATAAGTTAAGGGTAGATTAGTCATTTTGCATTCATTAATCTTCTTCTTCTTTAGTTCTTTGTATATAACGATGCTGAAGATCAATAGAATGGTGGCTTGATCATTCTCTCAATTCACCGACTCTCTCTCAAAATTACTTCTAAAATCGTCCCACGTTGAAGCCCTTGGTTAATCCTTGATTTTAGCATGGTATCAGATCAGCGTGCCTGGATTTCATCGCGCTAGATCTTTGATTTCTCCTCCCACATTTCTATCACCGATGAATCGAAATTTGTTGAAGCTTGTCAAAATTTATCAATGTCAGAGACTAATTTGTCAATGTCGGAGATGGAAGCAATTGACCACAATCATCCGCTATATAGTGGACCTTCTGATACTCCTAGCTCAGTCGTGGTACCTGTGAAGCTTACAGGCTCGGAGAATTATGGGCCATGGAGTAGGTCGATGAGGATTGCACTTTTGGGGAAGAAGAAATTAGGTTTTGTCACTGGTAGTTGCAGCAGGAGTGCGTATGAAGGAGAACTGTTAGAGTAGTGGGAGACTTGCAACACCATTGTTCTCTCATGGATTATGAACAATGTGGCACCAGAACTTCTAGGTGGAATCGTGTATGCATCTGATGCACACCACGTATGGGAATATTTACGAGAAAGGTTCAATAAGGTAAATCGTGTTAGGATCTTTCAATTACATAGTGAAATTGCCATATTATCTCAAGGAACTAGCTATGTTTCAGTGTATTTTTCAAAATTAAAGGAGTTATGGCATGAGTATGATGTTTTGATTCCATTTCCTAATTGCTCTGAGAAATCAAAAGATCATGCAGAAAATTTGCATCAACAAAGAGTTATGCAATTCTTGTATGGTTTGAATGAGTCATATGATCAAGCTAGAAGGCAAATCCTTATGAAAACAAATGCACCTAGCCTAAATCAAGCTTATGCCATGATTATTCAATATGAAAGCCAACGTAAAATAGAAGTGAATGTTGTAACTACTGATAAAATAGAGTCATTAGCTATGCAAGCAGGAAGAGGAAGAGGAAGAGGAAGGAGACAATACATTCAGTGTGAATTCTTTCATCTAAAGGGACATACTAAGGAGAATTGTTACAAGATCATTGGCTACCCTGCTGATTTTGTTCCAAAAATAAGATATGGTGAAGGAGTAAGGACTCAAGGTGATTGGCAGCAGAGTCCTGACACTGGGAATCAGAATGGTTGGAATGGCACCAATACTGGTAAACCTGGATGGAATAATCCTAATGCTGGCAAGCATGGTGGCAATGGTGTTGGTAAACCAGGTGGTTGGAGAAGAGAACCTATGGCTATAATCAACAATGCAGATGTAAGTACATCTTCTGTGCAGGATATGGGAGATAGTTCATCTGGAGCTGCTGAGCACAAGGGATATCATTACTTCACCAATGACCAATACAATCAAATTTTGAGTCTCTTGAACAAGGAATCTGGGGAGAATCAGTCAAATATGGCAGGTACAGGTGAGGTTAAGTGTTTGATGAGCAGCTTTACACAGAAATCATAGGAGAAGGAATGGGTTGTAGATTCAGGTGCTACCCATCGCATCACTTCTGATTTAGAATTGCTATCAGATATTAAGTGTAAAAGGAAAACTGATAGAGATAGGGTGCATGTTCCTACTAGAGAACAGGATGATATTACTCATATTGGTAGTACAACCTTATTAGATAAGAGAAATATTAAAGATGTACTTTATGTTCCTAATTGCAAGTTTAATTTGCTCTCAGTAGCAAAGCTAACAAAGGAGCTGAAATGTAATGCCAGTTTCTTTCCTGATTTATGTGTGTTTCAGGATCTTTGGAATGACAAGGTGAAGGGGATTGGTAAAGAAAGAGGAGACTTATATGTGCTTAGAGGACTGGCTAGCAGAATAAAGTCACTTAATGCTATAAGGAGGGCAAGCAAAGATTCAGGTGAAGTATGGCACAACAGGCTAGGTCACCCATCCTCATCAGTAACGAAACATGTAGTAGGTTTGCATAGTAAGGACAATAAGATGTCACAGGAGAATTGTTTGATATGTCCACTAGCAACGCAGACTATATTAAAGTTTCCATTGAGCAATTCTAGAGCAAAAGTAGTATTTCATCTTGTACATATGGACCTATGGGGACCCTATAAAATTGCTACATTTGATAAGAAATAATACTTCTTAACAATTGTGGATGATTATTCTAGATATACATAGATGTTCTTTTTTGCAGCTAAAATCTGAAGTAGTAGTGGCAATAAAACAGCTCATTACCATGGTTCAAAACCAGTTTTGTATTGTAATTAAAATGATAAGATCAGACAATGGATCTGAATTCTTTAATGCATAATGTTCGAAGCTATTAACAAGTCTTGGAATAATTCACCAAAGCGGTTGCCCTTATACTCCACAGCAGAATGGCATAGTGGAAAGAAGGAACAGATATATACTTGACACTGCAAGAGATTTGAAATTTCAAGGAGTAATTCCAATCAGATACTGAGGAATATGTGTTAAAACATCAGTATACTGATTAATAGGTTACCATCAAGTGTTCTTGGGGGAAAAACTCCATATGAGTTGTTATATCACAAGAAGGCTAACATTGCACATTTGAGAGTTATGGGTTGCTTGTGTTATGCAACAAATTTGGTCAAGACGGACAAGTTTGCAGAGAGGGCCAAAGCAGCCATTCTCATGGGATATTCTGAAACACAAAAGGGTTATATTCTGCTTGATTTAGCCACAAAGAAATTCTTTACAAGTAGAGATGTTATATTCAAAGAATCAGAGTTTCTATTTGCTAAGAAAGATGGAAACCGTTCATTGGATGCACAGGAATATATAGAGCAAGGAGCACTGCAGTTCTCACCTCTGCACACATAGCCAGGCAGCAACATATATGATAGAAATGTATCAACCTCAACAGTAGAAGATATGGGTGTGCAAGACAATAGACAGAATGATTTGCAGGAAAACCTACCAGCCCTATAGGAGACAAATACTGATGGCATGCAGGAAGTATCTCAAAATATGGAGGATATGTGCATCGTTCATGCAGGTAGACAAAGTGATGGACATCAAGAAGGTGCAGAAGTTTCAATCAGCAGGCAGGAAGATTATTATTATTTTTTTCTTCTTTCAATAGTTTTAAGTTAATTAATTATTTTAACGTTAGAAATAGATAATCAATTTAATTCTACAAATTAGATTGTTTTAGAACTTAACTTAGATTTTAAATCAATTTTATTAGGATTTAAAAAATTCAAGAAAAAGAAACAAATGTGAAAGGTTGTGTTTGTTTCCGAATTGGGCCAAAACCTTTGCGTTGGCCTAATTTCCCTTTAAACCCAACTAGTCCCAAGCCCAGTCCGTTCCAGCCCTCACTTAACCCAAAACGGCATCGTTTGTTCCAGCCCTCACTTAACCTAAAACGACATTATTTTAGTAACGCTAATCCCAGCCGTTCAACCCATCTCATCCAACGGTTCACAACTCCCCTCTCTAATCCCTTATATCTGTCGGAGACCCCCCCTCCCCCTCCCCAAACCCCTCAGACCCCTCTCAATTCTCCATCTCTCTCACTCAATGAAACCCTAGCCGCGCCAATATGCCTCACCCCCACCAGCCGCCGGTCACCGTCCAAACAACCCCAAATCTTTACCCTATAATCCCCACACTTCCCTAATCCCAAATCCCTTACCAGTTTTCCCAAATAATCATCCAAACTCCTTGAATTCCAAATCTAAGAAGTCAAGAAAACCTAGTTATTTTTCTTTTTCGGTTCTTTCCAAACTCGGGTTTCTCTTTCGTTATTACCTGCCCAATCGACTACCTTCAGAGTCGAAGGGTGATTTCATGCCGTTGATTGGTCACCTCTGCTTGATTAGCCTCAGACCCTTTCTTCTCCGTTCAAAACCTCAATGGCTCAGGGTAGTAGCCCCATAGCTTTGAGGTATCGCTTGGTATTCGACTCTTCGGCCAAACTATGGTCTTTATCGTTACAGGCAGCCATTATTTCTGTCTTTCGAGCATGAACCGGTGCTCGTGTGATGATATCGACCCCTGCTCGGATTTTTTGAAGCTAGCAGTGATGTCATTAATGGGTAATGCTTCCTTCCGTTCTTTCATGGTCATTTGGCTTAAGTGTATGATTTACTCACAAACTGGTGTTTTGGTTGTTTCACATGATATAACTTAGTTGTAGGTTAATTATAGCATATTTTGGCTTAGTTTCATTTGTACTTAGCTGATTTTGCTAAAATTATCATTTGAAATGCTTGCTTAATGATGCATCAGTAATGGACTATTAGCATATCTTTTCATATGTTTAGCATGTTTAGATTAGGCAGGATTTAAATTCATTTAATTCTGTGTTAGGTTGCATAACAGTTAGTAATTTGCAAGAATTGGGGGACTAAAAGGTATACTAAAATCAGAGAATCTTAGGTGTTTGGGAAAGAAGTTTCTATAAGGTACTTAACTGTAATAAAACAAAAGAACTAGGGATAGTTTCAGAATTAAAAGATGCTAAAAAAATAGAAAGGGGGACAACTGTCAAAAGAAAATATCTGTAAAAGGGATAATTGTCCAATTCAGTTGTAAAAGTTGCTTTTTTCCCTGAAATTTAGGAATTGCATTGTGGGAATTATTCCCTTATCTTTAGGAGCACATGATAGATTTTTCACTCTATATAAAGGACCTCAGTCACACATTGTTGTTTTTGGGGGGGGAG